>JAMKCH010009472.1:0-122428 GCA_023653785.1 Ophioderma brevispina | reverse complement strand
AATGATTTTAAACTAACCAATTTTATAGGCCATGTAGACATGTGTGTACAATACAAGGTCTTCATGGGTGAGAGTGTGAACCCACAGATCCATGTCATATAGACCACACTAGTACTAGGCCTAAAGGTCGGACCACATACCTTTAATTGGAGAATCCAACTTCAAATAATATGATCCCATAGTTATTAACTGGAAAGCTATAACTGGCAATATTTGTTGCTGCGGGCAGTGCACCTCTTGTGTACTATGCGCTCCGTAAGAATACTGCTTGTAAGCTCAAATGAAACACCACGGCTTTTAAAATGGGGATGTATACGGATGGAAGCTACCCATCAAACAAACAATAAACCCCTACAACTGAGAATTGATCGATACGGGTGATTGAGTAAGAAGGCCAATTGATGACCGGTGTTTTAATTCGTGAAGTTATTTATTTTTATAGGGTGTATTTTCTTAATTTTTCACACATATTCAATATATTATTTTTATGTTTGAATGGAACAACGCTAAGTGTATGACGGATATTTGACTGAGCTGCGTGATTATGTTAGATAATTGGGTCTGGGCATCAGTTTGTGCACTGTTCGTCGAGACCCTCGACGAACAGTGCACAAACTGATACCAAGACCCAATTATCTAACATAATTCACTTAGCTACGTCAATTATCCTTTACTTATTTTGGGTGTTCAGTCGGTTCGAGTTTCGACTTATCAATGTTGTTATATATGGTAAGTCTCAGTTGGTGCTATCATTCTTTTTAGTTGAGATGATTAATTTCATGATATAAAGTACAAATTCAAGTACTGAAAGTATTATTTTTTATTGAGATTTTCATTTAATATCATCGTAAATAACCTCGTAATCAGTGACACAGTTCATATAGTTCACACATTCCATGCACATAATGTAGTGAGTCATGTGTAGACGTGTATTCTGTTTACAAATAAGTATATTACAAATATGTTCTCTAACAAAAAGATGTCCTCTGGCTAGATCGGGTTGCGTACACTCCCATAAGATTTTACGGGTATTTCATATAAATTGAATTCGAATTTTTATGCCAAAAGGCTAATGATGGTATTCTGAAATTCATGCGTTGCTTCGGTTTGTTTTTACCTGTTCAGACATAAATGTTCATATTTTGCAGAGATGCCACTTGTCATGGAAAAAACATGAATTGAGCACTTTTGCTTGCCAAATTTAGTATTTTTAGTTATTTTCAGCCTGGTTTGGGTTTTTTCCGGGGTCTTTTATGCGCTCTTCGCCAGTTTAAAGGTTTCTGAGTGATGCTAAGTGGCATCTTTATTTTATAAGTTTATCGTAGAAATTAACATGCGGTTTCCTTAGAATTTCCACGTGTCCTGATGGTAAATACGTCTTTTTCCTAAATGCAAAGAGGTAACTCATTCTTTTCTTTTAAAATGTAAAATACCAGTGCATTATCACAAAAAGGGACAAAAATACACTTCCACAACTTTATGCCCTTTTTAATTCTATTTTTTTTTGGTGTGTGAAAAAGGCCTAAAATTGCCGAAACTTAAAATCTGAATATCTCAGTAACTGAAGGAGATATCAATGTCAAAAAATACTAAAAGTTTTATTTTTCAAGTATAATAAATTTATATAAAATCTCAAATTTTGATAGCTATTTGATGTTCACAAAAATAAAGGAAATCTACCAAAAAAAACGTTCAACGTAAAAAGCCACCAAGTTTTTAAAAGAGTACGAGCCATATAAAAGTTAATAAATGTTAAGAGAGCACCAAGTATACTCAAGTGCGTCTGCCCCATTGGCAAACTTGGTCCCATTTCTTCTGCAATGCAAAAGAATATGTCCTTTTTTCCACCATCAACCTCCATACAGCCCAAATATAATTTATAGTTTTCATGCTAGAGGTGCTGATGCAATAATGCCGGGTTCAAAACAACCCATCTTCATGTGAGACAACCAGAACAGCGGGACCTTCCTAGGTCTTTAGTACTCTTCTTCCTGCTGGGTATCTCACAGAAAGACTGGTACAAAAATACCCAGAAACACACGTGAGTTGGACTCTATCACAGAACTCATAACCAACATATCTTCTAGAACAGTCGACTGCAGATCCGTCGAAACACATTTTCATTGGGAAGACAATTGATGTTACAAGGAGATTGGGCTTTATTCCGTATTGAATACATCTCCAACAACAAGAATCAAGCAAGAAAACAAACGAAACTAAGAAATATAAATGTGAAAAGTATTCAAGTCCGAACAAGACGCCATTTGTACAAGAAATAGGAATACTAATTCCAAACTCAACTGCCAATATAACCTTAAGAACATATGCAGTTGGATTTATTTAAATCAACAATTTGGTCTAATGATTATGGTTCCTTTAATGAAATGTCACGAACGTTCTGAACAAAGGAATTAGGAATGGAAGAAATGGGACCAAGTTTGCCAATGGGGCAGACGCACTTGAGTATACTTGGTGCTCTCTTAACATTTATTAACTTTATATGGCTCGTACTCTTTTTAAAACTTGGTGGCTTTTTACGTTGAACGTTTTTTTGGTAGATTTATTTTTAGCGAAACCGGCTAACTCCTCCACATCCGAGCAATGCTAGTAGGCCTACTCCTATCTCTTACCGTTGTTTCGTTAAAAAACACAATTTATCTTTAGCGAAACACGCAACATTGGTTCCACGCTTATCGTCTATGGAAAGGGGACCAGGCTCCAAGGGGACATAGGTTTCCTTACACCAACTCACCCATAAGGAAATGCAATCACTGCCAAAAGTTGTATCTAAATAGCTAGAATATCTTTCAACATTGTTTCGTTAAAAATCACAATTATTTTCACCGAACCGGTGTAAAAAGTAATCATATTCCCCCTGGAGCCAAGGTCGCTTTGCATAGGCAATAACGGAATAAACTGTGGAACTAATGTTGCATGTAGAGTCGAGTCCTATAGTTTTGTATGTAACCCGGACAATAATAACGGAGGACTATATATCCGGGGGAGTATATACGGGGGACACCGGCTCACTTCACAGCCAAGGAATGTCAACATGCAGATGCCAAAAGGTTGTAGGCCTATTTCTAGTATTCTTTCCTATCTTTCAACATTGTTTCGTTAAAAATCATAATTTATTTTTAGCGAAAACGGCTAACTCCTCCACATCCATGCAATGCTAGTAGGCCTATCTATTACCGTTGTTTCGCTAAAAATCAGTTTATCTTTAGCGAATGCAACGCTGGATGCCAAAGGTTGTATGTACATAGCTAGTATTTTCAACATTGTTTCGTTAAAAATCACAATTTATTTTTAGCGAAACCGGCTAACTCCTCCACATCCGGGCAATGCTAGTAGGCCTATCTATTACCGTTGTTTCGCTAAAAAACACAATTTATCTTTAGCGAAACACGCAACATTGGTTCCACGCTTATCGTCTATGGAAAGGGAACCATGGCTCCAAGGGGACTATGTTTCCTTTTACACCAACTCACCCATAAAGAAATGCAATCACTGCCAGAAGTTGTATTTAAATAGCTAGAATATCCTTCAACATTGTTTCGTTAAAAATCACAATTTATTTTCACCGAAACCTGCTCACTTCACAGACAAGGAATGCAACGCTGGATGTCAAAAGGTTGTATATATCTAGCTAGTATTTTCAACATTGTTTCGCTAAAAATGACAATTTATTTTCACCGAAACCGGCTCACTTCACAGCCAAGGAATGCAACACTGGATGCCAAAGGTTGTTTTTACATACAGCAAAGTATCCCTTCCTATGTTTCAACATTGTTTCGTTAAAAATCACAATTTATTTTCACCGAAACGGGCTAACTCCTCATCCCTGCAATGTTAGTAGGCCTGCTCCTGTTTCTTTGTAACGTTGTTTCGCTAAAAATATTTATTTTTAGCGAAACGGGCTGTCTGCATTCGCATCCATTGCAAGTCTACACTTCTATAATACGTTTCCATGCCTATGCCTATCATTTACATTGTTTCGCTTCGTTTCGCCTCGTTTCGCTATGTTTCGTTTCGCGAATAATAATAAGCCCAAAATAGGCTAAAGGTCAAACGTTTATTCAGCTAAGGTCAAGGTCTTGTACTGGTTTGATTGAGTTTAAAAGTATCTTTAGAAATTGATAAAATTACATTGAATTAAATTATGTAGGTATACCTACACTTGTAGCATCTGGAATTTTGTCCCCCATTGAAGTGTGTGCCCCCTCCCTGTAACCACAAGAAGATGCAAAGGGCAAATATACCCAACATACTTTAAATCAATGTAATTTTATAAATTTTTAAAGATACCGATAATAACTTTTAAAGGTGGTTATTTAAAACAATAGTGCTGCATTTTTACTGGACCCACAAACCAGACAGACTTTCATCAGTTTCATCGACGCGATTTTGCCTACAAATCGTAATAAAATGACTAAAGGAAGCTTCCAAACTCATAGTTACAAAATATCTATTCATAATCTAAAAATATTTCTTTGCTGAAAAGCCTAAATGTCAGTGTAACATTTGAAAGAATATGTGCTAGTATATATTTGTGAGCATAGCGGCAAAAATGTCATTTTAGAACCTCAAATCGTGAATGTATTCAAAATATGAACAAAGTGCGCGCGAAACAGGGCGGAAATTTACCATTTGAAACTATATGTTGAATGAAGTTTTCAAACACCATATTAACGTGCGGTAGTTTTTTGACCACCAGACAGCTCCAGGGAGCTCTCCACCAAAGGAAAGCTATTAGTTTTTTTCTGATCTTTTTTGGACTCTTAAAAGTTTGCAAAGATGAAAATTTTATATATTTGAAAAAACAGGAGTGCGATTCGAAACCGAGACCACATTATGATGTCATCACTAACCATAGAGACGGGAGATAGTGGTGTCAGATTTGCAATTTTTAATCCATGATAAGCTTTACGGAATAAAGTGTGTCATTGGATATGATGACCGACTCATGATCTGAAGGTTCTGGGTTCGATTCCCGCTGGGAGCCAACGGTGTGTACACTTGGGCACGGCACTTACCCCATTACCCTTCCCTCGCTGCCCACTCTCCCCCCCCAGAGCTGTCAGGGATATGGGGACTGTGAGTGCACGAAGTCCTCATGTGAGTGTGCAAATCTGGATAAATTTGTAAATTTTTTATTTTTTTTATTTTTTTTATTTTTTTTCAAAAAAATTTTGGAAGCACTTGCCACAACCCTTTCATGGCCCCCAGCTTGGATTTCAGGTTACCAGGGGTACAAATTTTAAAATTTCCACTTGCGTTGAAGCACCCACAATGATGTTTGCCTGGTTACAATGATTCCAAAAGGTATAGTTTATAACTACGATGGCATGGTTTTGAAGTATGGGTTAAAAACCTGTAACAAAATGGTTGGTCCAATTCCTTGTAAAACGTGTTTTCAAGTTGTTCGGTACAGCTCATAGATAATATATGAATTAGTTTTGCCTTGACTATCTTTTGACTATCTTACTGTTTGGTTATTATAACAAATGGCGAATAAAGTCAACAGCTATTGACAGCTAATGGATTCTATTGACCCTGGACCCCTATTTTGTTGGATAACGTGAAAACTAAGCATAACAGACTAGGCAAACTATCATTGTTTCATAAGCAAGGGAAACAACTTGCACCACATATTACCTGAATAAAAGCAACGTTTCACTTTTGACCAATATACTTTTTTTCACTATTTTTACAAGTCTTTTGCTCATAACTCCGAAACTATAAGCATTTAGATAGTGTAAAGCATACCTTTTTAGAATCCTCATGATCAGAAAAGAATGTCATGTCTTTCTCAAACATGATTGGAGCCATTTTTAACATTTTGCCCCCTGTATAACCTTAAATCCCAAGCTGGGATCTATTAAGGGGGGTTGCAAGTGCTCCATTCAATTTTATGGATTATGAATGCCTAAAGTACTTGTGTGCGAAAATTCACAATTTTATACGGACAGCGCACACTCTTTCACTACAGTCCCCTGCTAGGGATGTTACAATCTAATGCTGATATAGAGCGCGCTATGGTTTCGCCAGTTGAAGAGAAATGATTCTGATGATTTCATAGTGAAAGTGTAATAATATTTGTAAGCGCCATGATACTACGGTGAATGGCCCCTCCTAAATGAAGGTATGATTATTTAAATATTATAACTCGGACACCACTGCTATGTGATCAGCACTCAATATAAGGAATCGAATAGCTAGCTCTGGAACGGTTTCCACTACTTACGCCTGAGGAGCTTAAATAGTGATCAAAAGCTCATATTTGCATCACACAATCCGTGGCGGGAAATATAAAGTGAGCCATCTATTGAAGATATATTTAATTCGGGGGGGGCTGCGTGTCTCATTATGTCCAGACTTAGGCACATGGCACAAAACACGCGACATTTGCAGCCGATGGGATTTTGCACTGTGTGTCGGGAACGCATAACAATGTAATGTCATAGTTGCCAGTTTAAAGAGTTATCTACTATCGAAAAGAAAAGCCATATGCAGTTGGCTTTCCCAATTGACATAAATTGAAAGAGACAAAAGAGTGCCTGCTATTGTGTTAACAATGGTACCACGTGTAAGAAAACAACTGTACAATGAACAACTATTGCAATTATGTAACTGGTTATAAAGGCTGGAACTTACAACAATACACAGTCATACAACTAAATTATAAGCTGGTATCCCACTAGAGGCGGGCATGCAATCTACCAGGGGCTGAGTTCACTAGCCTTGGATGTGCACATGTAAAGATAGCTGACTATGCATGTTATGGGTATTCATAAATCATACTAAAAAAGGGGGTGTATTTGACCTCAATATACTGGTGATTGGAATTATTGAAATGCGCCATGGGAATTGAGATTTTATTAGCTCATAGTCCCTAAAATTTTTCCTTTTTGGACTTTTGAGCATTTCAACACAAAAAAGAGGACGTTATTGTCGATTTCTCTAAATTTAGGACCTTTTTATAAAACAATTCGGCAAAAAGTCGGACCTTTTTGACCATTTTGTGGGTAATCATCACTTTTTGTGTTTGTCAAAAAACAACAAACATCATAGTGTACAAAACTTTAAGCTCATAGTGGCGGCACCAGATGAGGGGAGGGGCAGGGGGAATTTGCGCCCCTAATATTTTTTCTTGACCCCCGTCCCCCCCCCCTCCGGCCAGAAGAAAAATGACGGATTTTGGCAAAAATCAGCGATCTCCAAATTTGGGAAAATATCAGCGATTTTGGCCAACATTTGGAAGTTTTTCGGGCAAAATTGGAAGTTTTCCCCCCAAAAATTAACTGTCCACTCCGCCGGGTTTCCCCAGAAAATGAAGTCTGGTGCCGCCACTAACGATCATGGGGGCCTCCCCTGCAGAAACATCCGATACATGTATTTTGGGAGGTTTACGCTATGTTTGACAAGTTGTACACTATTAGACTAGGGGCAAAGAAATTGATTGACATGTGGCGGCTGGGTTTGAAGCGCCAGCCTTACACCCATATCCATTTCATAATTATGTGATACACGGGCCATCCGATACGGTAGCGTACTTTTGCATAGTAATGTTGTCACAACACAAAAACCATCTCACAGTACACGTTAACAATCGTGTAACAACGATTCAACTTGGCAACACGGCAGCGCCAATTTTGCTTACACCACCTGCTTACACATTAAAATGATGCAAGCAAAATTAAATGCCATTAAACCTAGGGGTGTCCACCCGAAAACAAAACAGTATCTCTAAAGAAACAATATTTCTACATCAAATGGTGGACATAATCCTTCGTGGACACCCTCTAGAATTTTTGTAAAATATGGTTAAAGTTGCAGCAAATTTCGCATTTTTGCATTGCGATGATCAAACTCGTGAGGGATTATGGGTAGTCTGGCAAGTCGAAATTAATCAACGACAGCATTTTTTATTAGTCTCAGCTAGGGGTCACGCAGGCGGACGGTTGGAATATTTAATATAAAATAGCGGTCTGTGGGAAAACAGTGCCCTCATTCCATAAAATGTCCCTGATCGTATCTTTTTATGGTATAATGCCATCACTTGTCAGATCTAGAATTCAATAATTGGTGCATATTGAGCCTCATGATATTGGAATGTTGAGGTCGGTTTTTAATTTTATCATAAATATCAATATCGCTCTTCCACAAGTCACTAAATCAGATATCAATGTGTTAATTATTCTATCTTTATTTAACGACATACGTCTCTTTATTTCCATATGATATGATAAGGCAACGAAATAACATGATAATATATAGCTGAATCAATGTTGACATGTTTTCTATTGAAATCCTAGACGAGAAAACGCGCATTTATACATCGCAACTTGTACGGGGTCTACGACGCATCTTCATGCTGTAGGGCCCATCGCGGGCCGGCTGCTGGTTTTCTATATACGTCAGAGGCGTCTTTCTATTGACACACTGTACGCATTATGATGATAATGGTTATAGTGTTACACCTCACAGTGCCTTTTGAGGAACACAGGCGCATTGTCACACGAGTTCTTGAACAACAAATTTTCAAACAAATACCAGCTAGCATATTTGGTAACCTAACTAATTTTCGTCTGTTGGATCATCCTGTTACTGCCGTGACAGGTGTAGATTAGTTCAGAAAATGTATTGTAGTCCCAAATTTCATGTGATTATGGTTTATGACGATGAAATAATACAAAAAGTTGGTCAGTGTCTATAAAATCAAAATTTGCACGATTTATTAAAAAATACACCCTGCAAAAAAATTTAATCACAAACAAGTGCAAAAGAGCAACGAAAATAACAACGATGCAATTATTTATATTGTTGTTGCACCCGGAAACAGGACCATAGACGGTAAACAAAAAACTAATGCAATTTTATGTTAATTAAGCCATAACTCCTAAAAGCACCGATGCAAAACCTTGTAAAAACGTTTACAGACATTAGTTCAGGGCCATATGTAAGGAAACTGGTTCCCGTGGGCCTTTCGTGTTTATTTTTTGTGAGCATTTATGATACATTATTTATGCAAATTAATATAATAGCTCTGGCGTTCCCATCTTGATAGTGTGTTCAAATTCAAGATGGCGACCAAAACGGGTGCATTATATGATTAAACCTTAAAATTACCATATTATATGTAATTTCAAAACCTACAAATTACCATTATGTCTGTATTATATTTTGTTATCTATCATCCAAAAATTATTATAAAGTATAGATTGGGGTATGAGACATGTTTTGATTACTAGATATTCACATTACTATTGCTTCATTTATCAGGCTTTAATTTCAAGATGTTGGTCAAGTGACAACAAATACACAACAATTTGGTGGTAAGTTTAAATAACTTAACGGAAGGCATATTGCCATAATTTTTCATTTTAGGTATGTTAACAAACCAAAATATACCAGACATGAGTTTCTAATTTACAAGTTCATATTAAATTTCGTACTTTTTCGTGATTTTCGGATATTATAACTAAATATATCCAGATGGTTATTGTAGAGTTTAACGACATTTGAAGACGTCCATATTGGCTGACATCTTGAAATTAAGTAAAGATGATATTAAATATACACCTGACAAGAGCTTACGATGCCCGTAAAATTGCGTGTTTTCTTCCACACAAGTATTATATCTAGTCAAACTGTGAATTTATTCACAATTTTGCCGTTTAGGTAGAACTCTTGGGGACATTTTGGCAACCATACTGGATCTGAAGCAAGATAATGCTTTGAAAGATTTTCGGATAACCCTTGAAAATGTATGTGTCTTTTTTCCCCCTCATATTAATGATTATTTTGGCCCAATATGCCGCATTTCAGTAATAATTTTCATATTTGGACGCCATCTTGAATATTGCTGAAATGCTTACAATGTTTTAATTGTATTTTAACATCTTGACTGTATTATAGAATTATCAAAGAAGTTATTCGGTAATTTGATGAGTACTGGTGTATTTTTTAATTTTGAATTATGACGTCCCATACCTAAGTTTTTTCCATGAACTGGTGAACAGTGCGGCGAACTACTGCTATGCGCATCCCATCATTGCCTGGGTGGGGGGCGCAGGGCACACAACAAGGTCATCTTCATATTAAAAAGTTCCGTAGAGAACTGAAAATAAACATTCAAGTCACACGGGAACACATATGGCCCCGACTTCATCATCTTATCTAGCGTCGCTGGCATAAAAACCTCCTTTGTGCATTTTTACCCCCTTGAATCAAAAGCTTCTAGTGAAAGTGGACGCCATTTTCGAAAACCCCATGTGCACACTTTCATTTCTCAGAACTGTCTGCAACAAAATCAATGCTTAGTAACCATTCCGATATGATTTTTGGTAGAGCAAAATCTATTCTATAAATTCATCGCATTATTGTATAATTTCGAAACTAGAGAGAACATATTTGAATGTTTGTGATGGTTGCAGTACATATGCACATAGGGCAATTGAAAATTGACGGTCCACTTTCCACACATAGGAGCTTTTTATTTTTGTCTACAAAAGTCATTTCCGCTGAAGTAGTTCTATTGCGTGATTCATTCTTTTAAAAACTGAGAACTGACTCTAATGAATTGGTACCAGATCATCAATCTTTCGAATTAGTCTTTCCGAATGTGAACTTTACGTTCTATTCTAAGGTCAAATGTCATAATGATGTTCTCCTCAAGTTGTAAGATAGACCGGGCGGCCGCACAGAGCTAATTCTTTGAATATAGCGATCGCGAAAGCCGAGAACCACGGAATTCTAGTCTCTCTTTTGGTAAGGCCCCCCCAAAAAAGAAACAAAATCATAAATCGTCGCACACTTCTCCGTCTCAGTAAATGAATACTCCATTACGGGAACCTCGCTTGGAAAAAAAATCCATGAACAATTACAAGATATAAATTTGCAAAGAATGTTTAATTTAATATCCTTCGTCTTAACCATAATTGAAGGACACAATAAGATCAGGCATGCTAGTGTGGGGACATTGTGAGGGCACATGTGGTCCAGTGGATTAAACGACCTACCCCCCAGTACCCACCCGCACCCCAACGGTTGTGATTTTCGAGCCCCACTGAAGCCACTGTGTTTCGCCCTTGATAAAGTGAGTAAAGTGCTTACCTCAATTACTCTCTCTCATCCCAGGTGTATAAATGGTACCGGCATTATTCAATTTGGGAAGTAACAGACTCGCTGTAGAGGAGGTAGCGATCCCCCCTACAGCACCTTATGGTGGAGTCTGCCCAATCGCTACGAAAGAGGGATGGCACATCCGTTCTGTGGTACACAGTCCGTTCCCTTGTCGTTACCTTTTACTACTAGTGTGGGGAAATGTATTGATGTTTTTTTTTTCATATACAATTTTTGACAAATACAGAATTTCATGAAGATCTGAAAATCATGCGTTTATTTTAAAAAAAGTTTCTTTGGGTGTCCTTACATATATGTAAAAGAGTGCCATTTAATAAACTTCATTTCAAAAACAGAATTATCTAATCTCTAATTCTTATTACTTAAAGCCACTATCATGACTTTTTCCCAATGTAAATAAATCGCGCCCCCTATTTTTTAAAGTTAGCATGAGCCCATGACATAATTTTTGAACACCGGGTACACAAAATTATCCATACAAGGGATTACTACATGCAAAAATAATGCCCAAGACATAGGATTTATGTAATAGCCTGATGAAATAATGGATGGGGCTGTTTTGAAACCGAGTGGTCCTAACACGAAGGTGGGATATGTTTTACGATGCAAGAATTGATCATTTGAATAAGGAAAAAAAACGCTAGGCGCTATCGGACTACTATAGAGTCTTATTATTTAAGCTTCGACTTCATGTCATGTGGAATTTAATAAAATAAGACACAACACAGAAGTTACAATGTGTTCTTTGCTTTGTTTTGCGTTTTCTGTCGTTTACGGTATCCTACTCTTCATGTATAGACATATTACACATTATGGCAATTCCGCGTTAGCGGAAGGTCATTTTGACTCTTTTTACCGATTGCAACTACACATTATTTCAAGAATGTTAAAGGGGCGTGTTCCGATCGTCTTTGGGACCCCCCCGATTACCCGGAAGTATTATCGATTTTGATATCAGATGAAAGGCCGTATTTTTCTCATTGTCGTCCTGAAATTTGAGCCCTCGAATCCATTTCATTCCCAAGATATAAACAAAAAAAACGCAGTTTTAGTGGTTAACCACTTTTATTAGCACAGTATTGAATAGGGCTTTGCAACATGTATTATTGCGTCTACCATCAAAACCGCAAGTTTGTTTCCCACGGTACTTGATGGGGTGTATGTGCAAGTGCCAGGCTCTCATATTAAGTAGAGAACACAATACACATAAATCGGAACAACCACCTTTAATGTCTAATGCCAAACAAATGTCATCATTCGGTGTCTGCAAAATCGTTTCTAAACATCTCCAAATATTTAAGGCAGTCTGAAATTCAAGCCTATAGACCTGGCATTTGTTAAAACAAGACAACACAAGAAAATGTTTGGCAATTTCAAAGTTAATTAATTTTCTTATTGCAAATGCCAAATCAACAAAAAACTTACCTAAATTTTATGTAAATTTAGGTTCATATCCATCTGTGCATGCCTGCCATCTGATCTGACGATTGAAAAGAGTGCAACTGCCCACATTTTCAGATTCAGATTTATTGTCTCTTCAAAAGTAATGACAAATATAGGTGATAATATTACAGAAAAGCAGTATTTTGGAATGCATACATGGTGAAGGGACGAGGACACTACTGCTAAACGCGAGGTGTGAGGTCACAGTACCCTCTACAAAAAAGGTCAACAAATTGAAAAAGTTAGAGATAAGCTTATATACGAAAAAGCAAGGGGGAGAGATGAGACAAAAATACAGGACAGGACAAACTAGGACAAGCATGATGTCTAACGTAAGAGTATTTATAAATGAAATAAGTTAAGAGGAGAGAAGAAAAATTAACATATTAAGAAGGCATACAGCTTGACAAGAGACTTTTTAAACTTGTGAGGGGGAATTCTGGAGTTCGGAGGGCAATTGCATCCATAGCTTAGGGCCTTGAGATTTAGAGGTATTACTGGCAAGAACAGTGTTGGTAGGTCTAATGAGGGGGTCATTAGCATACCTGGTATCATAGTTGTGAGAATGAATGTCAACGTTGAAGAAGTCTTCAGAGATATATCTGGTGAGAGAAGATGGTAGTGGAGGGGCCTATGTAAAATTTGGTGAAGTTCATGTTAATTGTTGGCAACCACTATAAATATATACTACTGGGTCTGACTATATTCAGAAAAACGATGTTGCCATTTTTTCCGTTGACCTTTAGTGACCTTGACACAAGGTCAAAGGTCAAAATGGTCCATACATCGTTCAAAGTTATAATCGACCCTTGTACCCCAAAATGTGGCCCATTGTATCTGAATATGTATTTTTTGTAATTGACCTTTTGTTTTCTCTTGTTAGTTTGGCAAATAACCTAATTAGAGACAAAATTGCACAAATGCCTTTCTGGCAGACCCCAGTCCTGTCCAGAGCCAGAGTTATGCCTCAAGCTTTTGCCCAATACAGCCGGCAATACAGTAATCTATAAACACTCTTCTTGAATGTAGAAAAAACCCTACACAACCTATTTCTTGCTATTAATACCCATGTTAAGTAAAGTAAAACCAAAAAAGGGAAGGAATCGTCGTTATTACCGTGAAATAACCACGATTCGCACTTCAGAGACAAAGTATGTATACTAGTTATCTTAGTCTCAGTCACATGTGATGATGATTTAATTTAGAGAATAAGTATGAGTTTGGGGAAACCGGTAATATGTACGACAAATTGAACCCAAGGCGGGGATACAATATTTAAGTGGAAGAACGGGGCCGAAGGCCAAGTTTTCCACGCAAAAATAATGGCATCGCCGGATTCAATTCATCATAAGGAGAGTACCGGTTCCCAAAATCAGACCTGATTCTCATTCTTAAAGCTTCATCATTTTTAAAGTCATCTTAAACCCAATTCGCGCTGCTTTACGGCTTAAATACAACGAAGAAAGACTGCCACACCCAGTGCCAAACAATCGAACAACCGGTTGAACGGAACGATCATAGCAACGAGACGCAACGTTGGCAGGCCGCGAGAACGTAGCAAAACGCAGAATGACGCGAGGGCGCTTCAACCTAAAAAATAACATCAATACCAGTGGCGTACTAACTGGGTTCAATCATGCAGAATTGAACCCGGGCAGCAGCAACTGAAAGTCCTTACATTTTCACAGCTGTTTAAGAATATTCTTTCCATCCACAGACCCTGAACTAATGTATAGCACGATCAGTTATCACCCTATACCCCCGTGGGGGTGTCTCACGTTTGGTTTAGATAGGGACGTGCCTCCGAGAGTCTGGAAGTAGGACCCATAGCTATATCATTTTTTGGCAAGAAAACGGACCCGCAGATATACCAGAAATGCAATTGTTGGGCCAAATTTAACCCAAATTTTCCCCCTTTTCCTAAAAATGTTTACATTTTAAGCAAATTTGGACAATTTTTACAGATTGAGGAAATTCGAGTCATTTTCCTACAAGTTTTAGGAAAAATTTGCGTTCTAATTGAGAACATTTTACTATAATTCTTGAAAAGAATTGAGAAATTTTGAAAAACGAACCATTGCCATACTAAAATTGGCATGACAAACGGGTCATTTAAATACAGAAGGCTAAAAAATGAGACTGATATCTGTACAAGTCCCCGTTATGTCCTTTGTGGTTGAGACCCCCCGCCAACATGTTTTCATTATAGAGTAATGCATAAACCAGTCAAGATAATATAACCACTTTGGCACTGCCAATCTGGAGGACAAACATCCACTTGCGATTTGGTCCTTTGGTCGATGCCACCATTATCATGTTTATAATGGTTCATCAACCACATTATCATTACATTATTTTGGGAAATCCTGTAACAGACATCTTGGAGAACTTTTTAAGATTGGTGGGTTCATCTCATTATGACGTTGTATTGCATAATTCTCTCTAGTATATAGCCATCTATATTGCTTAAATTTTCATATTTTTGTGTCTAAATGGTGCACTGTTTTTGATGCCAAAAGACCATACTCGCACCATTTTAAACTCTGTGCGTGCCAAAATTCAAAAGTGATGATCTACTTCTTACCGAACTAATTCATCACTCACACACTAATCTTTTGAGTTTTGTTCATGAATGTGGGCACTGGCTGAATATCCTTTACATCGCGCAGGTCGCCGTCACACCCCCACACAAACACACAAATTCCCCCATAAGGTGCAAAAGGTCGACGTTTGTTGATTTTGTCCATAAAACAGGCCAAATTGTAAGAAATTTGAACAAGAAAGTCACATTTTATGATAAGAAGCTCAAAAAAGGACCATTTTTGAGGGGGTTAGTCTCTTTTACCAAAAACTTCCCCCATTTTCAAAATCCCGCGCCCCCTAAACAAGGAGTTTCAAAAAGTACGCGTAAACATACAATAATTTGGATAGGTCTAAAACGCATCCCTAAACAAGTATGGTAAGTGTAAAATCCTACCTTAATACTATTTTGCAATATTTGGCCCCTTAGCAGTTAGATTTTGTTTCTTGTATACTGAATAGCTCATTTACATAGAGTGAGCCGAATACGATACAACTCGAAAATTTCGCAATCGTACCCTAAATGTAAGTTCAAGTTGCAAAGTAATCTTTGTGTATCGCAGATTTCAGTGTTTTGGCCTTACTTTTTTCATGTTACGTAGTATCGGCACATCTGAAAAATACCCCTTTTACGTGTTTCTTTGGCACGCATGAATATCCCCTGTACCAATGCACCGGCTCTGGATGGAAAGAATAATTAAAACATCACACATATGACCTAGACTGAAAAGATAACTATTATACTAACTTTTTGTCTCTGTAGTGCGAATTGTGGTTGTTTCCCGGTTATAACAACAATTCATTCCATGGATTGGTTATTATAGATACATCACCATTTTCTCTTGCCCTTTTCACAAAACAACTTTTTTTTTATTTTGTTATAATTATCTACCCAGGTAGCCCGATTCATGCCGACGCGCTGATCTAACACGGGCCCTGCACTCATTGAACTATAATAATAACAGACATTAAATCCCCCAAATACATAGTTGCACATGAGATAATACACAAAATTAAATTACACCAATACAAAATACCATATTGCCATATGATGAGCACAAAATTACCATATGCCACAATAATTAATTGCACATAATATGATAATAATACAAAAATTAAAACCACAATTCCCAGCAATCGTGCACATTATCATGTTTTAGGGAGTCCAATTAGTGGAAAATATCGGATCCAAAACATGATAATGATTAATTGGATGCATTTACGCCCATATTTACTTGGTCTCTCGCTATGAGTTTTAAAATAATTGGCTCGACTGCGCCTCGCTCAATATTTTTGCAACTCACTATCTCGACCAATCCAATTTGGGCCTCAATAGAATCAATTTTATATCATATTAATAAAATTTAACCCAAAAGAGGTAAATCAACAGAGGTTAAAAATAATATAGTGGCCTAAGCATATAGCAAAATAATTATACAATTTGTGAATAACATTTGTGAATGAATGCAGCACACTACAAAAACGACGGTCACACACAATCAGATATCCACACACGCCCACCCACCCCCACCACACACACACACACACCCCACATTCTTGTAAACACCAGCAAAGGCGGACTTTGAGTTTTATCCGGTAGACGCGACTCCTTATTTTCCTATCCAACTGGGGACATTCAGTATTTAGGCAGTTTGGCCGTAGCGGGCGCTATTTTAAAGTAAAATACGAGTGACATCAACATGCACACGATTGCCACTCCAACTTCGCACCACCGAAGGTATACTTCATATCGCGGACATCAAAGATGGTGGAAGAATAATATGACAGTGCATTAATTATTACCGAACGAAAAAGAAACCACAATAATTCTAACCGCGGACGCCCCCGTTTCCTGTGTGTCAGCGGTTAGAAGGTGTTTCCTCAATTTGTGTCCCTGCGTTGCATGTGCTTACAACCCCCACACCCACCACACACACACCACAACACACCAATCAACATACACACTTAACCTACACAATCCACACACAACACATACACAACACATACACACACGTACACCTCCCTACACACATACCTGCACCCCCAAAACATTCACACCCACACGGCAAATAGATTTCGCCAGCAAACATTCCCACAATTAGCCCAATCTCCACACACAACATCAAATGATATATCATAAACTCAAGTAACAAGGAACCAAGGTAGTTATAGCTTTACACATAAAAATCCCAAAGCTAGAAATTAAAATCATTAAATATGTACAAGAAATTTACTGATTAAATATACATTTTTTAAACTTGTTTAAAAGATGGTAAACTCACAGAATTCCTTACATTAATATCGATATCATTCTTAACTTAACTTAGTCCCGGACGCCATTTCGTGATTTTTGCTCTAACTTAGAAATGTTTACTATAGTTTTTTTTTCTCAACATATCTAATGTGTTAGACCATCTAGTTTGAACACTCAAACTGCTGAAGTCTATCAGCATTGAGCATTTGAGATATGGTAGCGGACAACAAAATGGCCGCCAAAGTACCAATTTTTTAAAATGTAAAAATTATCAACTTTTTTTAAAATAATCTATGTCCACAAATATTGTTTGTTATGCCAAGATCTATACAAAAAGTATTTCGTGGAACCTGGAGGTCTAAATTTTAATATTTTTTCTTGTTATTTTACATTAAAACTGTTTATTCAAGATGGCATCTGACTCATAAATGCAACACCACCAGGGGACAAGGTTAACGGTTGCCAACGTATGGAGAGACTCATTAGATTTGGCAGGCAGATTGGGCAAGATAATCTTAATTAATAATAATAATAATAATATACATAATAACAAACTTCATATTCTGTTAATGGCAGGGCATCTATGCACTCAACAAAGAAAAAAAAACAGAAGTAAGTCCTTGTCTCTCTGTCGTCAGGCAGGCCACCATCAGTAATTCACAGCCACGGGTTATTGACAACAAAAGCAGCGGCCACAGATGACAGAGCTATAACAAGGGCTGGACAACTAACTGAAAGGCCAGGAGCAACATAATCCTGATGCTCATGACTAATGAGTCTGTAACTGTTGTATAGTTGTCGTTATTGTGGATATCTCTGACGAGCTGTTTGAAGAAAAAGCTCTTTTAAGGAAAGCAAACTCAAGGTGACATTTTATACCAAAATATTACACAACACTAGATAAACCCAAGACATTCTAGACTGTCCTAGGTCAGCATCCCCATACCTTGAGCACTAGCTTTAACAACCGATCTGATATGAGAATAAATGCTGCATCTAAATGCCTAAATTTGAATGCCAAGAAACAAGAAAAAAAAAAGTTTTATGACATCAATGAGGAAGATATCATCAACCTATCGCAAGGTGAGGTACTACTTTCAAGTACCCAGGGCATATGTTGCAAAAAATACTGTCCTGTCAGGCAAAGGACAAGCTTGGATGCCTGCAATAAACTAACCACTTAATGGTACTGGTATATCGCCATTAACACCAACTGAAGTCTTTATAGCCTAGAGAGTAGAGAGTAGCCTGTTATATGGATCGAGACCCTGAACGCATGAAGAAAGCGCTGCAGGATAACTGGATGCATTTTACCACCCAGCTCTTTATCAGTGTAACAGATTCCTGGCGTTTCTTCTTTCTTTTGCCACCAATTTCACGATTTTGCCGGTCATGTCCCCATCTTGCGATTGATAAAGTAGTCACATTCTGGAGGTAATATGCCAACCGGGCCATCGCCCCTTTACCTACATTGATGTGATTTGCTCGCCCCCATCAAGCAGGATCCAGCTTACATCTCCCACTTAATATTGATCGCGACATTTGGCTCTTCCATGTGTGAACAGCGATCAATGCATCTCGGCGGCGGCCGCTAGATAGATGATAGACACACACCCACACTTATCTTGTTTTAATATCTTTACCTTATAAATCAGCTTGTGTTACAACATTCCACAACTGACATATTAAGAAGAATTACAGAGCTCCAAATGCCAGTAACTACGACTACGTCCAATCTTCGATGTTTTTCATTCAACAATATGAACATATCAAGAAAAGAGCTAAGCATATAATTGGATTGCCAGAGGAGAGTATCAAACGCAATGTGTTTACCCCTGAAACCACCGAAGAGGCAACTACTCTCTTCCACTGCATTTCTATCAAGTGGCTCCTAAACTACTTTGCGAACTGAAACTTGAGTATATAGAACGGCCCCTCATCTCGGCGGTCTGTACTATCTCATGACCTCCGCAGTTTAGAGACCCCAAGATTTCAGCCATCAGAGATCATTTATTCCTTCACTGCCTGCATCTGGGGGTGCCCTTCCTGAGCAATTCCTACTATACGTATCCCAATTTTCAAACAAATATATTGTGTATATTGAGGTCTATGGTGACAACAACTGAAACTGGGTGTCTAAAAAAACAGCCTTACCACTCCAAAGTGGGAGTGACCACCCCAGGGTTCTAGTCTCACTGATAACCTTATCCACCTGACATGCATATTTTGTGAAAGTCCCATCAAAAGTACATAGAGATAATTGCAGGGGATTGTATTTTCTTTTTTCTAATCCCATGTTCCTAGAGGAAATTCAGAAAATGACTCGTAACCGCCTTCTTCTTGCTTATGAGGCAGCAGCTAATATGGTTGAAGTTGATGGAGCCAGCTCACTGTTGCACATTGCTGTTTGAACGACGACCCCTGTGCCGAATCCAATTCAAGGTGACCCATTCCTTCGTTGAAATCTTCTAACCAGGTGGGAGTTCTGTCATATGGTGTGAATATGAATTGGTATGGTCCTTGGAGTAATCCTAGCTCAGGCAGTGTTCCATGTCTTAAGATGTGAATGGGCGTGTTTGTCAGAAGGGTCGATGACACTGCAGTCTCTGTTTGCCGAGCAGGTGTAACAGTGTTTATGCAGCATGTGCCTGTTGTCCAACAGAGCGTTATTCACGCGTTATTATGCGTGTAATGTTCTTTCCGAAGCACTTCAGGTGCAATGCCTGAGAGCACTGGTATAAACTCAGATGAGTGGACGAAGCAGCCAGTAATGGTTTTCCTGTCGCGTTGAGTACTTTGTCCGTTTTCTTTGTGTGAAAGCTGTTGCAACATGCTGGGGCGGCATATGTCAACAGCATGTAAACAGATCCAGGGCGGTTGTGCATAGAGTGAATGGGCTTAGCACCCTGAAGATCCAGCAAGTTGGCTCAGCAGTTGTTCCACCTCGACGATACCTTTGCACATAATGATCGAGATGATTCGATACGTAGCTGCGATCAAGCTTCACGCCATATAGTGCGTGTAGGATTGTTTGGCAAAGGCGCTCCATTGAAGCTGCCGATGAGCCTCTTTGGTATTGAGATGGAAGGCATGAGCGGTGGTTTTGGCTTCACTACTTCACACAGCTTCAGTCTCCAGGTCTTGAGAGATGCTGCAAGGAGGGCCATATCTGCAAAAGTGTACTTTCTCTACTTCATCCAGCTTCTGTCCGAGTGCAGAAGGACAAGGTCATCGGCGTCTAGATGTTGTTTGAGAAAGATCGCTGATATACAAAATTGAACAGCATGGGCGCCAGTAACTGATCCTTGTGAGACCCCGTTCCTCAGTGCGACGCATCGATGCTCTCTGCCCATCACTTGGTTCATATCAACAAAACTACGTTTTGTTGGCATCATGAATTGTACAAGGTGACGATCCGGGATTGTCCTGAGAAGCTGAGTGTCCAGCCGACGTCACCTGATGATTCACCGCAAAAAGGGAGGTAGCAGTATTTTTTCTGGTTGTTAGATCTAGAGTCACTTCACATAAGTGTAATGCAGGGGTCCGCTCCGTATTTCTGAAAAGTTGGCAAAATGGCATTTAGGGATTTAAGGAATATAAAGCTCAACACCCAAACATACCATACTCTCAATATCAATGATCAAGTTATGCTAAATTGACCCATAATGACAGAAATTATCATTTGTTTATGGAATTACTGGCAATTTTGACGGGATTGGCTTGTTTTGATAATCAAACAGGTCCAAGTTACATTACTATAAAAAATAGGTGACAAGGTCATGAGGTATCTATAAATCCACTAACATTGTTTTGTAATATGTTTCTGACAATTATAAATTCACATTGGTAAAACGTTCTATGGTTTTAAGAAAGTCCATTTAAACAGCGAAAAACCGATTGGTTGTCATGGCAATTAATATGAACATGCCAACTTGTACTTGGTGGTGACTAGATGATTTTCACCATGGATTTTCGTAAACAAACGGAGATAGGGTCTCCTCTTAAATGACTTAAACCAAAAAAAAAACCCCTTGGTCAAGAACCACTTTACATGAAAGAACACACATATCAAAAGAACCACACTCAAATGAAACCCTGGTCAGGGAACATTTTAATTTAAGACTCCCGAAGCATGGAACTGCATATTTAAGAAAACCTACCAGTAATATTTTAAAACCAAGTTGCTATTTTGGCAGGCATTATTATTTTTGTCTCGATTAGCTGATTTAATACCATTTAAAAAAGAAAATCTATACGTATGGGGCCATTTTGCCAAATGTGAATTATTGTTCCGTACTAAAAAAGAATCGGTTACAACTTTAAAATGTGATGTTTTGTCTGAATTGGCAGCCTGTTATTGGTCGCCATCTTGAAATATTGTTCCCTGTGAATAAAATGTAATTCATAGACATGGCTTGTCACCCCTGTTAGGTTCCATCCTAACATGTTAACATTTGTCAGCTTATCCTGCGGCATAACAACCTTTTGTGGCTGATATTTTTATAAAAAATGCCGTATTTTGGTCGGCCATTTTGTTTTTGGTCCACAATCTTTAATAATTATTACAAACCCGCCATCTTGAAGTCTCTAAACATAGCGCGTGTCTTTTTATGATCCCATTAATCCTAACCATATAACTAATCATGTTTTCCGCTGCTATTACTAAGAAAAACACAGAATTCTGCAATAGTTCGCTTAAACATGTCATTTTGGCGGCCATTTTGTGTTTTTTTACGAATATCTCAAATTGCTCTGCGGATGGAGTTCATGCAGATTTTTTTATAATGGGTGGTCTAACGAATCCAAATCCACAAAAAAACTAACTATAGTAGTATTTTCTAAGTAACCTGGGCTGGCATCCGTACTAACACCACTGTACATAAAGAAGATTTATAACATAATATGACATGGCCATGAGTTAAAGGGGTAGAGCTAGCTGTCCAGCAGCGGCCTTTCTTGTATGAACATTGTGATTGTCGCGAACGTAACGACATTATTATCTTGGTTTACTTAGCCATGGGCATTAAAGCAAGGTATAATGGGGTTAATGTAGGGTTCCCAGTACCTGTGCAAAACATGAGGCCTAACTCTAGCTTGGACAGGACTGGCGTCTTGAAAAACTGCAAATTTATGCATTCTCTATTAGCTTATTTGTATTACAAAAACCAAAGCTCATGTAACAAAAACTATCATATACATCATTTCCTTATGAAATTTGTCACATTTTGGTACCAAGGTCATATACTTTGGACAGGTTACCACAGCTTTGACCTGTGACCTCGTGTCAGGGTCCCTAAAGGTCAACGGAACAAATGGCAACATCGTTTTTTCTGATAGTCAGACCCAGTAGAATACATTTAATAGTGGTTTCGCAACAATAAGCCGATGGAAGTCATAAAATCAACGTCTGGAGAAATTTATTACATACACGGTGGTACCGCCCTCCACTGGTGATGATACTGGTACATAAACGGCCCAGTTGAAGTTGGTAGATGTCGCGCACTTTAAGAAGGAAAAAGCATGAAAAGGGGATCAGTGTGGGCAACTCCCAGAGAGAAGTTAGTACAAGTACGATGGGCGTGTTTTTTGTGAAGAAGAAAGAATCATTCAAGACTGGAGTTGTCGATTCAGCACCCAGATCATGCAACCATTTGATAGATATGAAAATGAGAGAAATGTCAATATTCGTAAGAGAATGCTGGGAAGACAATGACACCCCTTACGAATCACACCGATGTATTTGGAAGCTAAGGGGTTCCCAAAAGATAATTCCCCCCTAAAATTCGAGTACATTCGTTGCTCCTTCACTTCACTGGATGTTGAGAAAATTTTAAAAAGTTTTTAAGAGAGGAAACATTGGCTTCTGCCACAAAAAGTTGCTTTTTAAAACACCTTTGGCATCAGCGCACACTCGCTTTTTCCAAAAAAAGATGCCTGTCAGAAAAAGGGCACTTTACCGGTATTCAAAGGTCCAAAGTCGAGAAATTATCCATTTGCCAGCAAATGAGTTCGTTTCTTTCTTTATTGCAGCTGAAGTAAATAAGCTGAAAACATTGCGCATAGGCACACACATAAACAAACAAGACAAATGCAGTAAAACAACCAAGAGATGTAAGCTTTACAGTCATCCGTACATCAATAAGTAATTTTCTTTGCAATATTGCTCTTGTTATGAATGAAAGAGGTAATGTTTGAAATGCCTGGGTTCAACTTTAGATAAGCTTAATGTTTTGCATTCAGGGTGAGACTCATAGTCACCGTTTCCTTCATCTGCACTGATAGCATCAATGTGTATACACATGCTGTTTACCATTTGCTGATTTGTTGATGAATGTGGTTCCATGCTCGCTGAATAATTCCCCCACGTTGGATCCAGTGATGCGTTTCTCCTTTATTGTCGATCTGCTGCTGCTTCACATTTCACCGTGGTGTTTTGCGTACACCAATCTCATCTCATTAGGTTTGACTACATATTTTTCTTGTTTAAAAATTATTTGTTTATCTATGCGTTAATGGTTAGCTTCTTTACTTCATACCGCATGCATATAACGAAAGGAAATGGAAATCGTTGTTTGTAAATTGATAATTTTTTATTTTTTGCTTTTTTTAATTTTTCACTTTTGCCACTTTTTCTGACAACATCATTTTTTTTTGGAAAAAGGGAATGGGTGTGTTGATGCCACATCTTGTTTTTTTTGCAAAGCAACCGGCATTTGTGCAGCAGCCAAATTTTCCTCTTTTTGAAAACTTTTTTAAATTTTTCTAAACATCCATGTTCTAAGTGAAGTTATTCAACGAAATGTTCTCTAATTTTAGGGGGGAACTTATCTTTTGGGACCCTGTATTATAGATACACACAGAAAACACGATGTAAAAAATATACTATTTAAACCGGCATTCTGTAGAAAATTACATATTTTATGGCCAAAAGCTGGTAAATATACCGTACATAACATTATGTGAAAGTTAGAACTACAAGATTTGATATGCTATATTAACTTTACTTATTTTAGTAAAATTTACCATCTTTTTGTAAAAGAAAACAAAAAAAAAAACATAAATATGTAACAAACTCATTACATATGTGGTTTGTAAACCAATTATTAAATGCGCGGTAAAAGTTAGCGAAGTTTACATAAACTTATGTGAAGTCATGTCAAGACACGAGCGAGCTCGGCACCATTGAAAATGGAGAATCTTGGAGAGTGGCGTAGCCGCATGGAGTCGTGGGGATTGGGGACTTATATTAAAGTATTGTTCTATCGTATCGATGCGTTTGTTTACAATATAGTATGATTTTAGACCAGGGAATATGAGCTGCTTCTCCTTTCTCAGGATGATGGGTCAGGACGAAAAGCTTTATCTCAGTCAAGTTGAACACACAGGTCAGTACGTGTATACAGAAAGTACAGGGCGATATAGTACGCCTCATTTTGCAGCATGAAGTTTGGGCTAATACGATACCAACAGTGTTTACCACTGTAGTATTATACAGGCATACAGCTGTCTTTTGTAATAACTCGCCTCTCACCCCGGGGAAGGTGCCCCAAATTGTCAGTCACTAATACCTGTTTTGTTTTTTGAGATGAATAAACTTGTTGAATTCTTGAATCTGAAGTGTCTGTGTAAAACTATTTGTGTGAATTATTTCCCTAATTTACATTATATTATTTTAAACCTATTTTAATTAAGTGGTGTTCACATGTTTACAATTTACATGTAAGCTTTACATAATTGCTGTTCAAATATTTACATAATTTATATTCTAAAAGAACAGAATTGAGTTCAAATATTTACATAAATAAAAAGTAGAAGATTAATAATTCTGACAAGAATATAATAAATTATGGTGTTTTAAGTTTTACTTAATGATTGGAATTTTACACAACTGATATATGACATATATTTAAGTGCACTTTTACATAATTAATGTGACATTTTTACATTACAAGTTTACATAATGGTACATAAAATTATGGTGTTCTTTTTTACATAGGAAACATTGCGAATTTTACAACGGGTGTGTAATATTCTTGTGTGTACATGCTGCGTTTGGGAATTCCAGGCAAATATTAGAGTCAATTAGTAGGCCAAGGAAGTTGGGTGTGTCAACTTGGGGATGGAGATCGTCAGTTGCTATATTAATGTCAATATTGGGTGTATGTATTGTTATGTTTTAAAAATCATATAAGTAGACTTCTTTTATGTTGAGAGAAAGTTTATTGTAGTTTAAACCGGTTAGACTATTTGGATAAGATTTTCCTCAAGTTTAAGAGGGTCTGAGTGGGAAATTAAAAATATTCGGGTCACTGAATAAAAGTAATTGGAAAATTTAGAACAGAGGGTGCAGAAGTGAGGGAAAGTGAGGAAGAAGAGATGCCACAAGGAGAGAAGCCTAAACATTAGAAAAAAAAAAAACGGAAAAAAAAAAAAAAGAAAAAGAATGCTTTTTAAATATTTCAACTTCTTCAAATATACAACACACAAAAACACAACTAAAAAAGACAACACAACCGACCACAACCACCTACCCACACACCCAAACCACCACCCACCCCCCCCCCCCCCCCCACCCCCACCCCCCACCCCCCCCCCCCCCCATGCGGAACTCCGAGGTGATGCTGACAGGGTTCGAGATGTTGTTGTGTAGATGCATCGTTGATATCTGCCGGTCAGGTAGCAGCATCTCATCTAGTCGTTGGCTAGGCCTCTAATACATAATATAAAGTTTGGATAAATGAATTTCGTGGGGATTGATATCAAAGGCCTTGCTTAATCAATAAAAATCCGATTGTATATAGCTTGATATCTAAATTTTGTTGCGTAGTTAGGTACAAATGTTGATTGCCATGAAAGTAGGATCTCTTAGGCCTAAAGCCAAATTGGTGAGTAGTAATTTAAATAAACGGGACAAAAAACTTTTTTCAAGAAGTTTACAAGTTGCAAAATGGATATAGGCCTGTAGTTGAGGAAATCATGTCTGTCAAACCGCTTTAAAAATGGGGGTAACGTTGGAAGTTTCACATGAGAAGGCTTACAAACCAGTCCCATATGATAGGTTGAAATATGGAAAGTGACCTCATTATTGCTGGACACAATATGTTTTAGTAATGAGCGCTAATGCCGTCAGTTCCAATACTCTGAAGTTGAAGTTTAGAGTAATTTAATAATCTCCTCGGGGAAGTAGGTGACATAAAAAGCTGCTAGAGTTGATGCAAGAGGTGTTTGAAGGCGGTGGAGGGGTCTTTGTTTATTACGCCTAAGACGTTATTCAAAGTTTTCCATTTAGTTGAGTAGATGTTGTCTCAATTTTAGTTGAGATGAATGATTTTTTGCTGAGCCGAAGTAGGGGATTTAGGGGGTTACCCGGTACTTTGTGATGAATTTGATTATGGTAATTGGTTTTGAAATATAGTAAGTTTATCTGGAGGTTGAATAGTTTAATCCTTTAGTAAAACCAGGGCTTTTAGGTGGTATACGTTTTAATTTTTTTTTTGACAATAGGACAAGGCCGTTCAAGCAATGTTTGAAATTTATTCTCAATTTACCGTAGGCCTGCTCAGGTCAGTAGAGTCAAATACTTCATGCCAATCAGCGATGGAAAGAGCGTGGTTTTGGCGTGATATTAATGGGCTTGAGTTGGCGTGAGCGGATTGAGTGGGATATATAGATATGTATGATTTAGTGATAAAGATTGGAAAATGATCGGAGAGGTCAGTAATGATAGTCTAGTGGGTAGGGGGTCTAGTGCATCCCCCCGAAATCAATTTCCTATCAATGTCTCTATATCAGAAAAATGTGTAGAAAACGATTAGCTATGTTAAAAAATTCAAAAATTGTCCCTCGTGCCATTTTTAGGTAATTCTATGCAAATTAGGATCGCCATTACAGAAAAATATAGTTTCACCGTATCTCAACAACAAGAAACAAATCTGTTCTTTCTAGAGCCATTATGGCCGCTTGCCATGCATATTTGTATTGTTGTTTTGCTTCGGATCCAAGATGGTAGACAACATGGCCGCCTCAAAGATCTGCAGATTATAAAAGTCCTACATGCCTGTATTATTTAGTCGTATAGTCACAAAATGAGAAATAAATTAAGGAATATATGTCTTCGACTATTAGAAACTCATATCTGCCTTTTTTGCTTAGTGAGTATATTTAACATTTAATATGGCGGCCAATTTCTCTGCCTTCAAAATGTGTTAAAACTTAGAAATTACCTTATTTTATCCCCAAATTGGGATGAAAATGTGAAGTAAAGTATGAGAAATGTGCGTTTGACCAATTAAAACTCAAAGCTGGTATTTTTGTTGGGTTAACTTATTTGAAATTCAAAATGGCGGGGCTAATATCAGCGAATTCAAAAATCTTGAAAGCGGCTTTAGTAGCAGACATCTTGAATTTAAACAATACTACTGAAACAAAAATAGCAGTTAAGATCTTGTTACTAATGATATTAACTTTTTAATTTGCACTTTATCATTCTTTATGTTTGCTATGTCCAGATATACCACAACATATGGTAATTTTAAGGTTTAAATTGTTTGAATGTGGCCATATTGGCCGCCATCTTAAATTTTAACAAACAAAATTGCCAGCTGTGTGTTTATACTGGTCAAACACATATATCTCATACTTTAATTAGACTTTTATTATTACTGTGAGATGACATTGACATATCCAGTTATAAGGTAATTTACCCTGGGTATTTTAAGAATGCATATCATACAAACAAGATAGATATGAGTTTTTTTGTGGTCAAAGACATATATCTTTTACTAAAATTTATAATTATATTATTATTTTTTTACTATACAAAAAATATTAAAGGTATACATCGTTTTTATGTTTTATAGATCTTTGGAGAGGCCATGTTGGCTGCCATCTTGGATCCGAAGCAAGATAATAATACAAATGTGATCGGAAAGTGTTCACAATGGCTCAGAAACAACATTTTGTGTTTTATTGTTGTTGAGATATGGTGAAAATTATGTTTTTCTGTAATGGCGATCCTAATTTGCATAAATTAACATAAAATGGTAGATGTGACAATTTTTGAATTGTTTAAGATAGCTAATCGTTTTCAACGCGTTTTTTCTGATATAGAGACATCGATTAGAAATTTATTTCAGGGGGGTGCGCGAGACCCCCTTCTACCCCTAGACTATAATAATAATATCCGAATTGATGTTAAATGAATCACTGATATCGTTGGGTAAGATATTGTCGATTAAACTGACACTAGTGTGACCGTGTTTATTTGTCTTGATTCGTGTTGGATAGAAGGAATGAAATCGTGGAAATAAATTAATAAATTTTAAGATCTATTAAGGACTTGAATTATTATACTGACATTGCCAGTGGTTGCATGCTAAATAAGATGTGATGCTTGAAAATCGCTGGTATCTTCATCAAAAAAATACCTTTTTAAATTATATATTTAATATGATACAGTAATCAAAATGATCAATAAATTTGGGGCCATTAATCCAAAATAAGGTCATCAAAAGTATATCAATATGATATCAAATGAATGGTCTTGAAATATACTAAGTACGTATCATGTCCATTTTGGTATCAACCGTTTGTTTTGTATGATTGCCACAGAAATCAATTACTAAAATTGATTTTATTCTATGGTGCTGCTACTATATCTTCAGGCAATTTCTTCACATTAGTTTTAAATAAGGGCAACAAATTATTTTTTACGCATGAAATAGGGGCTATAATTATGTATTTGTATCGAACATTATTGATTAAAAAGTGTATGTGAAAAACAGTCGATACTATATTATGTTAAACGCACGAGTGTAAAAATGTAAACACCGTCGTTTGATTTGTAAACGCAGGTGTTAATGAAAGATGGACACCACAAATGTGTTTATTAAGTGTAGTTCATATATTAACGTGTTTGCGTGTTCAAATAATGACTACTCTTAACACGCTATTAGCTCATCTTTTGACCGGGGTCATATGGGTCTTTATGGACTCCAATTTTTTTCGCGATATTTGATTTACGGATGAGATTTTTGTCGTAATTGATTTGACTTTGGGCACTATCTGAAGTCGTCAAGAATATTTTTTAGTCTATGAACTGTAGCCAATTTGTTTGTATTAGCCAATGTAACTATTAGTTACCTTAAAAATAATTATCCCTTCACTTACTAACAGGCAATTTCTTTGTGGACCTTGCAAAACCGTTACTGTAATACTCTATAGAAAAAGACTTGTATTTTGCAACGCCCATAAAAAAAGGTTCGTTAGCATTTTTCGTCTTTTTGCCTAATTTTGCGTGTTTTGAAATCAACAATTTACAAATAAATAAATTAGGTCTTGACCCTTTATATGCGGTATAAATTTATTGCAAAATGTCACTTCTTGGGGCACAAACCCCTTGGGCATTAGCAATCATTAGTGTTGGAAGCAATACCATTAATTAGTGTTCATCATGTGTTGCTTTAACAAAGCAATCATGCTATTGTAAAACAGGGGATTGACGATTTGATTCTGTCTTATTTTTATGGTATATAGTTTTTCTTGCGTATTTAAATTTTAAAGTATTTTCCCCACATTTCACCCGCAAAAACTTCCAACTTGCCAACTTTAAAAAAACCCAATGTACTCTTTGTCAGCTATTGTCAATCCACTGCAGGATGAAAGCCTCAGTATGGATTCGACCCCCGCTCTCTCCTCTGCAGTCCTTATACCGTTGGTATTGCCCAAGAAATGTGATTTAGTCACGCCCCCCATCTGTTTCCTTGCCTTCCTTGTTTCTTTTCCCTTCTAGTTGGTATCCATGCTTGTTGTTGCGGTTTATACTCATCTTCCACATTCTTCTTCTGATTGCAAGCTTTGTCCATTCCGTTGTTTTGCAATTTTGAACACAGTCCAATTGCTTAGTCTGTACCCTTACCCACCTGTTGGTTTTGTGGTCTTTGTATGTTATATTCATCATGCTGCGCTCCATGCCATGTTGTGCAGCTGATAGTTTTCGTTCCATTTTAGTTGAGTGTCCAGGTTTCTGATGCATATGTTATCGTTGGGAGGATGCACTGGTAAAATACCTTTCTTTTCAAACACAGTGGTAGGTTACCCTTCATGATGTTGCTAAATCTACCAAATGCCTGTCAGCATGTCTTGATTCTCCTTCTTATCTCATTGCGTTGATTGATTCTTTTCGGAGAGAGTGAATCGTTGTCCCAGGTAGATGTACTCAGATATTTGTACTATATAAATAGTGAGACTAGTATGAAAGGCCACAGCAAGTGCATGATTTTTTCACTATGGTACTCAAATTTGGTTCTTTTCCGGTGTGAGGATTTATTGGAGCAAAAGATAATTGTCCGGATGACCTTCCTGACGTCAATGTGATTGATGGCCGCTATTAGCTCTCAAGAGCCGACGCCCTTGTAGGTAGATCTTCTGTTTAATTCTACCAGGGTAACCAGCACCTTTCTCATCGGATTTCGTTAGAAACCCGATGGGGGGCCTGGGACAGGTAGTACTGTATGGCACGCTGGAGCGGACATAAAACGTCGAGTTTGACAAACCGCGTCGAGTTTGCAACGCTATGCCGGCGAGTTTGCAAATTTGCAACGCTATGCCGGCGAGTTTGCAAGTTTGCAACGCGATGACGGCGAGTTTGCAAGTTTGCAACGCTATGCCGGCGAGTTTGCAAGTTTGCAACGCGATGACGGCGAGTTTGCAAGTTTATGACGCGATGACGGCAAGTTTTCAACACGAAGACGGCGAGTTTTATTTTGATTTTTATTTATTTTTTAAATGTTTTATTTATTTTTTATATTTATTATTTATATTTATATAAAGTTATCTTTTATTTATTTATAATTAATATTTATATAAAGTTATCTTTTATTATTTTTATTTAGTTATTTTTATATATTTGTTATATTTATTTATATTTATATTTTATATTGTTATTATTATATACATTCGGTGTATTTTTAAATACATGTTAGAATAAACAGTGCACAATAATACAAATATAAAATATAAGTAAAATAAATAAAAAGAAATAAATGAATAATAAATAAAAAGTAACTAAATAAATAGATACAAATTAATAAATAAAAGATGACTTTAAATAAATATAAATAAATATAAAAAAATAAAAAATTAATACAAATCAAAATAAAACTCGCCGTCATCGCGTTACGAACATGCAAACTCTCGCCGTCTTCGTGTTGCAAACTTGCAACATCTCGCCGTCATTGCGTTAAGAACTTGTAAACTCTCGCCGTCATCGCGTTACGAACATGCAAACTCTCGCCGTCATCGCGTTACGAACTTGCAAACTCTCGCCTTCGTCGCGTTACGAACTTGCAAACTCTCGCAATCTTCGTGTTGCAAACTTGCAAACTCGCCGGCATAGCGTTGCAAACTTGCAAACTCGCCGGCAAAGCGTTGCAAACTCGACGCGGTTTGTCAAACTCGACGTTTTATGTCCGCTCCAGCGTGCCATAGTACTGGTTACCAGGATACCAGTAGTAGGCCCTCAACAAAACATGTTTAATTGGTTTGAATTATTTTTATCGTCCTCTCGTCAGCTACTCTCGCCAATTACATTTTCTCGCCAATTACATTTTAAACGCAGTTTAAGTTCGAAGATGAATTTTAAAAAGAAAAATGAATAGATATTGCTCTTATTTGGATTAATTTAAAAAAGAAAAATGTAGAGATATTGCTCTTATTGGGATGAACAACTAAGGGGAAATCTAATTCAACCTGTTGAACACAGAGAACTTTGTAGTTTATAGATCAAAAAGGATTTAGATTTAATATTGTACTCTCTGCAACCCACAAGGAATACGATGAATACTTCGGACCCAGAGGGTGCTGTGAGCCATCTAACAATGCACCAGTTTTTGGGAAGGGAAATTTTTTCAATAGGTCACGGTGATCCCATAAAAATCATATTCTTTTAACCACATGAAAACCCGATTATTCCAACATTTTAGGCCCACGAGCATTAGTTACTTGGTCATTTTAAAGCATGATCACAAAATCCAAAATGTCGAGTGGTTGTCAAACCTCTTGACGCTGTTTAATTCCAGTACTGGCATATGGTTTAGTACAGCACAATATAGTATGCATTATGGGAGTGGTCAAAACACCCTCTGGATCGGACCAAAGACTTATACATTAAATCTGTCGTTATCCAATAGAACGCAGATTCCAATCGACCCTGAGTATTTTTCAGAGTTTACCGTGTGCCGTCCTCTCAGGAGAAATATACAAATTCATCGGTTTTTTAAAGCGGGGCATGGCCACATTTTCACAAAATATGAATTTCTTCAATTTCCTCGCAAATTATAGTCGAGGGATAGGAAGAATAGAGATATATTTTATACATAAAAATTAGCATACCCCAAAACAGATAAAGACATTAATAATAAGAGACTAAAAACATCTAGGTAGTTTGTAGGGTAAAACTTTAAGTTTGCCATAACTTTAATCAACAAAAGTGTATAGTACATGAATATCATAGACTAGTACAATCTGATATTTAAGCCACCAAAGGTCACAGACCAGGGTCAAAACAGGGTGCATGCCGTGGTAATCAACTCCAGCATGCGTTTTCTTGTATTAAACGACATTTCCGTCGTATACTGATTAATGTCGCCGGAGTCATTTAATTATAAAATCGTTGGTTGAACCAGGCGATGTCTGATTTGGGTTTAATCATATCAGGTGAGTATTAATGTGTTTAAAAGTTTTCAACAATTGCAAAAAAAAAAAAAAAATTGAAAATCGAACAATCTTGAGGGCGCCACATTTTCAAATGTGACAGTGTCTCTTTTAACAAAGAGAACAAATTTTTGCAAGACCTCTTAACCCCCCTTCAAAAAGGAAAAAAGAACAAACAAAGAAAAAAGAAATACATTGAAAACACTTATAGCCCGGCTACCTTTGTTAAACATTATCCAAATAATAATTATGAATTTTTTGAATTGAATCAAAAACCTTAAAGTTTTTAAATTATTGCTTAGATATTTAAACAGGTGGCGTATGAACTTGTATTTGTCTTTTGTATAAAGTTTTAGAAAACATCTACTGTAATTCAAACCTTAACAGAATCTATCAAAATAATACATATATTTCAGACTTTTGTTGCAGTAGTAAACTGTATCTAGGAATAGTATCACCATAGTATCACACAGTTTACCATTTTCAATATGCTCTAATGCCAAATATCGAAATTGGTTTTAAACGTTTTTTTTTTATCAGACGTTACTGGCACACAGTCCGTACGCATGGTAACTAGTGTTGGTTTCTAGGCAACAATGTCATCCTGTCTCTTATTAAAGTCAAACCACATCACAGATTCATTCAATTGGGACGCCGGGGGGGGGGTGGGGGGGGGGGGGGGGGGGGGGGGGGGGGGGGGGGGGGGGGGGGGGGGGGGGGGGGGGGGGGGTGGGGGGGGGGGTGTATCAAGCGTTATTCGGAACTGTTTTGGCGAGGCCAAGTGCTGGTTTATCTTAAAAATACAATTTGTCAATGTCATTGCCAAATGCATTTGACGGTAGAGTATTTTCTGTGCTTTGTATCAAATGAGCCTGCCATATGATTTATGGTTTGTAATACTAGAGTGTTTCCACATATAATCCACTTGTCGTTTTGATTTTTGAAGTTTTCCTATGGATAAAACATGGATAATTTCATTTTTATTTATGGTTCACAGATATCGTCGAACCAACCATGTTCTCTAACTCAGTATTTGATCAAATGAGCCGATTTCAATTGTTTTTTTTTTATGTTCTGACAATTGTTTTTTGAGCTGCGAAGCAAGCTCCTTACAAATCGCCCAAAACCTATTATTGTGTGGCGTCGGTTCGTCCGTTTCTTTACGGTAACATTAAAATGATGTAACCATTGATCTCAGTTTACAAGCTGTCCCGGTAATTTATTTCGAATACGCACGAACACCTAATAATAAAAAATAAAAAACTATCGGGTTGGGGGACGCTGGTCGCACCTACCGCGGTCAAAGTTCCTTATTAAACGGTTGGAGAGAGGGTTCCAGTCAACGGTTGTGGAAAAGGCAGAAAAGCAGAATGGGCAGAATCGGCAGAAAATTATAATGCAGAAATCGCAGAAAATACAAAAAAGTATAATGGACGGAATATGCAAGAGGCGAAGCGCGAATGACAGACAGAATCGCAGAAAGCAGAATGGCAGAATCGGCAGAATGGCAAAATATAAAATACCCGGTTAGGATAATAGCAACATACGGCAGGGGTGGGAAACCACTTTGGTTTGGGTTCAACAAGACCGTGGCAGTTTTTAATTTTTCCCCTTGTTTCTGACCCTGTTGTCAATCAGTCAAAATGGCTTGCACACGAAAATACATTAATTCCTTTAACTAGCAACTGCGTGTTCTGATTCAAGTACAGTTGCGAGACATGCTCAAACACGATAGGCGTATGGGGCTTACTGGCATCTACATGTTCAGAAAAAGTACCGGAGAATGAAGTAAAGATTATTAAATAAAAATTAAAACAAAACAAACAAAACAAACAAATTGCTTTAAAACAATTCATGAAAAAAATACACAACAACAATAAACCAAAAAAAAAATAAACAAAAATTGCGGAGAAAGAAAAAAATCTAATGAAAACGCTGTATATTTGCTAGGTGCTACTCGTCGTTTCTGCTTCTCCTAAAGGTCCCTTCATACTCCCACTGCACTTCATTGCTTTGCAGTAAATTTAGGTCCTTTATTCTTCCAATGTAATGCAGTTGCAGTGCTGCTGCATGCCTATATATCGACCACTGCCTGCTCAACTTGTTTACAAACCACTGCAGCAAGTTAAAACGAATTTAACTTGTTGTAGTACTGCATTGGCAGATTTCAAGGCAACTGCAACGCACTGCAAATTGCGTGGAAGTATGAACGGACTTTACTGCAATGTTCCATCACTTCCGCTGCACTCACCTACTCGAATCGATTACTGCAGGGAACCCAGGTCACTGCAGGTCATAAATTAACTTAATTTGTTGCAGTACTGCTTGCGTTTGTGCAGCACTGCGAGTGATTACAGTAACGTTTTTGGTAGACTGCATTGCAATACTGTACTACAATGCAGTGATATAAACGGACTTAACCCTGCCCTTAGTGGCGTAATTTCCTTTTTACATGGGGGGATGGGGTTCATGAAAATTATTAATGAAATAGGGTTTACTGACATGATCCGTTACTAGTTACATGTGGCGCACAAACTTACCATTTTTTTAACTATTAGGTAAAATCGGAGATTATTTGGCTCAAACGGGCGTTGACCTTGGGGGTGATCCCCCTCTACCCCCTCTCATCAAAATGTATTATACCCCCCGGAATCAATGCCTATGCTGCCCTTTCTGCCTGCACCATTCTACTTTCTGCTCATTTTGATTTTGTGCCCATTCGTCGATTTTGCTTTTCTGCCCATTCTGTCCCTTCTGCTTCTCTGCTCATTTGCTCTATTTCTGCCCATTTTGTTTTTCTGTTCATTCTGCTCGTTTTGCTCGTTCTGATCGGTGTGCCAGATTTGCAATTCGAATCCTTGATAAGGTTTTATCGCTAATCGGAACCGCAATGCCTCACGGGTCCGAAAAAGGGGAAGAGCGCCTCCCGTGGCCGCTGTTCACTTTCCCAGCCCCCTTGTTTACATATCAAGTACTACGTAATTTCCTGGCAAATGCTTAAAAATCTTACTCGTTCAACTACTTTTAGGACCTTTTTATCACCCCATGGCAATCATTTTGCTGTTTTTTTGGTTGTTATAATGATTCGGAGATATCCTAAAACGAATATATGGTTATTTTTTAGTGTTAGTCAACTTTTAAGCATGGTTTTCGTAGTGTTTTACATCACTCTACATTGACACATTACAAATTTGCTCGGCGAAGGCTTAAAATTCTACTCTTTTGTAACTACTTTTAGGACTTTTTATCAGGTTAGGTGATGGCAATCCCTGTGCTGTTCTTGGTTGTAATATGAACGGAGATATCCCAATAGATTATGTTTTTGTGTTAGTGTTAACAATTTTGACGAAGCGACATAGTGGCGATGTGTAAGGCCTAGGCTGCGAGCGCTGGGAGGAGATGGGTCTTATTTCATCAATGCTTGTTATGTAAATAAAATAGCTAAAAGTAATATTGGATACATTATGTGACTTTAACGATTTTGTTAACATATAAAAAATTGTATTAAATATTAGCAATAACTTAGACGTTCAGTCGAAAATTTTAAAAGAACGTAGCTGGTGGAGGAAATTCGATTGTATAGTGTTAGTGTTACTGGACCAACAAGCCATGCACTCTCGCAACTATTTTTAATTGAAAAATGGTATATAGAGCGACAATTGTTCAATATATTTTTAACACTTGCAGATATTCCAAATTATAAGGAAAACTATCCGAAGTATGATGTACTTTGAAATAAAATCCCCCTAAAAGGATAGCAAACAGAACGACTTCAGTTTTCCCTGGGTTAGGCCTATAGGGGTTTATAACTTATGGGAATGTTATTTCTTTTATTGTTCGTACTTGTTTGGGGGTGGGTGTCGCTACGGCCTATGTGATCAGCACTCATATATGAAAGCTCCGCTCTGGAACGGTTGCCACAATTTATGCTCATGAGCAGGAGGGGGGTCAACATCTCACACTTTCCACCCAAATTACCAATTCAACTTTGAAGTCGCCATGTTGGATAGCGCCTACCGGAGTTTCTATAGCTGAATTAGCCGTCTTTTATGCTTTTCGAAACAACAACTTTACTATTTGATGAAGACGTGATGAGAACGAAAGCGGTGATTCGAAGAGTCTTCTGATGAACAAGATTTGGTGGATGCACACGCAAATAGCCGTCTGCTTATGCGAGAGCCATACTCTACATCACTGATGTACGTGTACAGATCAGTGCCTTGCTACAGTGCGAGCGTGGTCCGCTAATTCGTGACTTCTGAGACATGATTGATTATATTTTAGCATGTTGCAGAGTTATAGGCTTAGCGACGCATACAAAATAGCACTACAACAGTATTGCATTACATCACCGGGGCAGCTTCCCAGTACTCTTTCAGGATGAATCGGTTTTGTAAATTACGTATTGTTTCATGTAAAAGTCAAACACTCGATCTCTTGTCACTGCATGAAAACTTAAGTCTAGGATAGCCTTCACTGCTTGGTCGGGTTGTAGGAGGTACTTACGAACGTACGAGCAACATGAAAATAAATACCAGTATAAGATGCCATGTACAGTGAAATGTACTATTTGTGTATTGCTTTTCTTCGTGCTCAGATTAATTGAACCTCACCCCTCCCCACCTCAAAGATCACGTGCTATCAATTCAGTTCGCAGCTTGCCGAGACATTCTCGTCTTGTTCACAATTTTCAATCGCTCTTAATTTGCTTTTTAATTGCATCTTTCAACGTGATCTATTTGCGTCTCGTAAATCGAGAGTTGGTTGGAAAGTGGTTTGGGCTCGCACTAGTAACGTCCAATATACTTATCAGGGTGCAGAAATTTATTGCCCAATTGCTTAAGAATGTGGGAACGAATCCTGATTTATATAACTTCCATAATTTACCGGGGTAGAGGTAAGAAAAGAATGAACGAATTTTTTATACAATTTTGTGCTCTAAATTTTCAGGAATTGATTCTAGTAAACGTGGTATGTGTTAATTTAACTGATTTTTGAAAATTCTGTTTTTAAACTGAAAGAATACATGGGCCCACCCAAAATTGAAAACAAATTGACATACGGTTGAATAACCGGGAGCTATTCCTTATTTTTAATCCTATGAACTCCACCAATTATATGGAACCATTGTTATCCAAATCGTATAACTATGAAACTTTAGGCTGTAGATATTACAACCTATACTTTTTTGAATCCTTATGTTTACCATAGAATGTGGTAATACTTTTTCAACATGATTGGATCAATTTAAAATTATCCCTGTACAAACTTGTCTTGGCCCCTCTCGCTTATCAGTGTTTCAGGGAGTCTAATCCTCAAACCTTTTGTACTGAGATGTGTACAAATGTCTGCTACCTCCCAGGCTATAATAAATTGTGGTGTCAACTTTTTTTATCTTCGGATGTGAATATTTTTCTAGGTAACACCATCTCATTGCTCCCATTTCATCACTATAGGCACTTGCATGGCGTAATTTCTAACTCGGGTGCATTTCTAGCAATGTACACTGCATACTTTACAGATATAGCCTCAGTTCATAGGGGGTTACAACAGTGGGTCAATGTGCAACCGTTTAACATTTCCCCATAGACCACGGTAGATAATTTTCCCGACATAAAGGCTGACGCAGATATGTTCCGATGAGTGCGCCCTTAAGTTTTGTTCTGTACATAATGACTGTCCATAGGCTAACACTGTGTGGAATAGCTATACTCTAAAATATTTTTACTCAGTGCGGGGAGTAAACGTGTTGAGTAAAAAGTTGTAGTCACGATTGCATCAGCATGCGTAAACGCACATTTCCCTTTTACTCCTCACCCGAGTAAAATGTGAAACACATGTTTGAGTATTAGCAGTTTTTGAAATCTAACTCAACCGTTGGCTTTTGTACAAAGAGTTTTGACGCAGGGACGGGATCAGAAATTACACCGCCGTTTGAGTCTGATCTTAATCAACGTTGACGAACCCAGACACGTGCAGCCCAGGAATTGCCGCGGACATATCAATGAGCATATGCAGCGTGGTGTATCGCGGAAATACTGGCATCTTACTATTTGGACATCACCAAGTTTAGGTATAATCAGAAAATAATAATAATTATTGCGGTCATGCAATGGGCTTGTCATGATTGTGAACTTGGCGAGATTCCGGCGTAACCCGACTATGTCTACCTGATATCAAGCTATGAATTCGGCAACCTTTCACTGTTGATGCCTGTATCACTGTGAGCGCTGTGTATTCAAATGGGGATTCGCTATTGCTCAGTAAAGTTATAGGTTGCAATTATGCCAGCATGGTATATACAATTAATCTGACAAATCTACGGCCTATAGTTTTACTGGTGCATGTACATCGTCAAAATCATGATTTTGAACCACCATGGCCTTCTAAGAAAAAGGTAAAAGTAATGAAAATATGTCCTTGTAGATTTTGTGTTATTTTTTAAATACCAAGAATACCGCCTGAGTTCGTTTGATGTTTGAAGGTGTAGTTCTATTACAGAAATCAAATCAAAATATCTGGAAGTTTCTAGTATACTGAACAAGCCATTTTACTCAACCTGGTGAGCAACTTGTAGCTTTCTGATGAATAAACATTTTGCTTTATACCTGCATCCAACGTCAATTGAGTAAATTTAATGTTGCTCAACAGTTGGGCAAACAGTGTGCTCAACATCATTTGAGTCAAAACATGTTACTCAACGGTTGAGCAAGAAATCTACTCAAATACAGTACAAAATATTACTCCTTGTGGGTTGAGTAAAGTTTTATCGCCCTGTTGAGTAAAAAATGTCACAGCTCAACTGTTGAATAAAGGGGAGTAAAATTTTACTCAACAAACGTTGAGTCAAATATTGACTCTTTTACTGAGTAAAATGTTTACTATAAGGCAGAGTAAAACTGCTACTCAACCTTTGTTGAGTCAAGTTTACTCAACAAAAGAGCTGTGACTTTTTAACTACCATAAGAAGTAAAAAAATACTCAGGTTGAGTAAAACAATTTTTAGAGTGTAAGCTCAAATCGAAGTCCCAGTTTCAAATCTTTGTTTTAAAATTCCGGATCCGAATTTTTTGTTATACACAGTATCTTATGGCACTGTTATACTGCACATAAACGTTTACTGCATCAAAACGAAAAATCCGATTCATCTATTTTTAATTAATATATAAAAAAAATTATATTCAAATATCTCTGAGTCAGCCTCTAAGGTAGAAAAATTAATAGTTCTTAATTAATCTCTTTACCCTAAATAGAGATAAACATTGAACAAAAAAGTAATCAAGAAAGTAATTCACAAATACTGTTTAATCAGATATTTTTGACAAAATGTTACATTTTAGGTACCTGTACTGTTCACAGTCTGTGAAAATGCCCGAGTTTCTTTCCATAGCAACCTAAAATCTAAGTGCTTGCAGTGAAGCGTATCTCTTATCAATTATAATTATTCGCTTCCTTGGTTATCAAAAATCTATTATGGTTGTAGGGACGTCTTCGTATTATGGATGATTCAAAGTATTATGTGGTTTGCAGTTCAAGCTGATATTTTTAGCATAATTATATATGAAATAAGTCATTGTAAAATTAGAAGATATTGATGTCTTGGCATTGTAAAGAATACAATAGCTTGCAGTTAATTTACTGTATTTTCCCCTCGACTTATTCTACATCCTATATACAGACGTGAAGAAAAATTACTTTTTTTTCAAACAGTGTGCATGTGACGGTATTATATTTTAATAATAATAATACCTTTACATACACACTGTTTAAAAAATATTTTGTAATTTATTGTTTTAATTGCAGATGGCATGATCCTTCACTAACATTTGTTTTATTTTCCCCTTGACTTTTTCTACTTCCTACATACGAAAAGAATAATTTAAAATTTTCCTTATTACACAGTGTGCATGTGGAGGTATTATATTAAAAAGTTTATTTTGTAATTTACTGTTTTAATGACAGACGGCAAGATTGTTCAGTTTTATTATTTCACATCTAAGATAGCTTGGATGTTTAAAATAATGAACACACCAGCAATTATTTCGTTAAACGTTGTTATTTGAACATAACTTACCTTTAACTCTGCAAAATGACATTCCTTATCACAGCATTGTAGAAATGGTGCGTTCTTATATCGATGCACACATCACACAAGTAAGTTTTTATTTTGTCATAAAAAATAGGCCAACCTTGATTAGCGCAAAGCCGATTTGACATCTCGGCCAACAATGGCATAAGTCCTATCATTAACAGACCTTTGTATAACCGAATGCATCAGTTTCCAGTAAGCCGACTCTGTACAGTAACTTTGTACCATGGTCACAATATGTTTTGTAATGGCAACAAAGGCCTTTTCTCTGTGCATGACCGGTGATTGAACCCCGTATCAATATCGCCCCGTCCAAATATGTAAGGAGTCTCACTTAATTTGAAATCTACTTATAACAACCTGCTTTTGTGTCTGAAGTTTAGCTTTAAGATTTTGGTAAAAAATAAAGTACCACACACTACACCCATGGTCGTAGTGACATTCGTAGTGACATTGCATAAGAGCAGTAACCAAAAGTTTTGTGTAGCTATTGAGCGACGTACTCTTTCTATTCAGAAACTTAAGCCGAGAGTGGCGGATCTTTTTAATAACGTTAGAGCAAGAGATTTCACCTATTAACGATCTGTTGAACAGAACCATTCATTTTCATTTTTTTCTTTGACGAATGACATTAATTCTTTTGTATTTTGTAGATGTAAGGAAACAATGGCATTCTATAAATTATATGAAATGAAATTGGCTACAGACGCCGTACTGTGTATCCTACTAGCAACATTAATTAGGTTCTGTACAACGAATGAAGGTAATTGAACTTGCGTATACCTGCTTTGTAAATTTTAATGAATAAAAATCAAGGTAGGTCAACATAAATTTTACATTAACTGCAGTTAATTATCTTTGTTTGATCAATATGATGTGTGGAAATGTAAAAAAACATAATTATTATGTATTGATGAATTACCAATATAGCGATAGTGTTAAAGTAAGCGATTTTTTCCAAGCAAACCATCTTAGCAAACTTAGAAACAGGAATATGTGAAGTTTGAACGTTTGCTTTATATGGAAGAACTCGGCGAATAATATTATCAAAGCACAATTTCATCACCCTTTGTCCCAGTATACTGGCATTTACATAACATCTGTTAGGAATGGTAGTTGATCTTTGAATAATCCCAAAACCTTTTTGACTCACGTACTTACTGAATCGTTATTATAATTAATAACTGCTTTGGGAATGGTATGTCCATCCATCTAGTTATTTATTTATCATTTATTAGCCCATCATTATCTACCCATTCGCCATGTTCGCTGGTCCACTCATTGCTGATTATTTTTTCTCCATATAATTCTCGTATTGAATGTATAGGTTATTGTAAGTGTAGTTTCCATTTTTTGCCAATTATCACGTATTCCTTATACAATATAATTTTAATATTTCTATATTGTTTTGCATGGTTGTAAAGAGGTTAATATACAAAAGACCTCACCGAAATGATTAAGACCAAAGCAGCATCCGTTATGGGTCACAGAAGGATTGTCATAATTAATGTTGACGGCGACATTAATTCAAGCAGACGACGAAAATGCGTTAACACAAGAAACCGCACGCCGTCTGCATGTTCCCACGCAATGCAACCCCTGTTTGACCGGTCTGTGACCCTTTGTGGGTTTTTAAGTATCAATGAGTACCATGTGGATTTATCTAATATTACGCGTAACGTCACGTCACGTCGCGTCGGGTTTACGGTTGGCGGTGCGGAGTAATAATGGTAATGTGGTCTTCTTCCGCTTGGTCTCTCGAAGTAAAGCAATGTGCAAAAATATCAAGTTTGAAAAATATTTGCAGCAGGACGAGTTTCACCACACCTAAACAAATCAGTCTGATCAAATAAAAACAAGTTTGTACTCAAACTTCGTTAAAATTGGTTTACTGTGTAAGGAACTTTTAATACTCTCATCAGCTGTTTGGTGATGGGTTTTTGATTAACCGGCCCGTCTGTCTCTTCCCCTTGTGTTTCATGTTTGTGCGAGGGTGGTCGGTTTTACTAGGGCTGTTAATGACTTGTGCCGGTTTCCTTTTGTTTCGTAGCCGTGTTTGTATGATGTCCGTCATTCCGTTATCCGTCGTCTGCGAGGCGGTCGCTGTCGCCGTTCTCCGTAGCTCCGTGTGTAACCGTAGTGTGTAGGGTGCGTTTATTTGTTGGGTGGGTTGTGGTGTGAGTTAGTATGTGAGTAGGCGAGTTTGTATCAAATTTGCGAGTTTCAAACGTTGATCCAAGTTATATTAACTCATCTAGAATTACCAAAACACCGTGTTCCTGGTCTTTCTGTCGGGGCTGTGTTATTAAAAAAGACTTAGGACCAATATAACCAATGGACCACGCCAGGGTAATTTGAAAGGGGACACACCATTAATTTGGCAAGAGGGGATGCGGGTCGAATTTCAAAACTAAACAAAAAATCACCAACAATAGAGCAGAAACAAAGTTTCCCTCTTTTCAATATATGAGGCCCCTACCAACCCTCCCCGACCACGGAGACTGTAGGCTTCAAATTGGTGGTGCTTTTTGTATGCCCGATCGATATTAGCCCGAGGGGGGACTCACGTACTGATAAGCGGCTGATAATAGGATGAGGGAGGTGTGGCCACATAATGACCCTTCTTTTTTCAACGCGCTCTCACGCAAAGATCTTTTTATTTTGCTGTCACCCAATGGCCCCTTTTCAAATCAATTACTGATCAGTCACTTAAAGACCCCTTGTTGACTGACTAGAATGTTGGAATTTTTCCCCCGAAATCTAAACTTATTGCAAGTTTTTCTGAATTTGTTAACATTTTTACAAGAATATTGACAATTTTATGCAATTCCTCAGTGTTTCGCCCATTTTTTTCCTGGTCTTCACTGATTGATCCTCTTTTTTGGGATCTCACGCAATAACCTCCTGTTTCTGTGTCCTGCCTTTCATCGGCTGAAATACCCCCATGTTTTAATTTTGTCGGCCACACATCCCGTCACTTTTATATTCGAGCCCGGGCCCCGGATAAAGGAATTTATCTTCAAAAAAGGAAATATTTGAAAAAGTTTCATATTCACTCCCCGATTCACTCCTGCTGAAATTCTAATTGTCACGAGGGACGCCAAAACAGAGAGGGAAAGTGTATATTTTTACGTGTATTTTAATGGACCTTCATTGTTTTTGTGGTGTGCGCCTGGGAGACGGGCTATTGGGTTTCAAAATAAGTTCCGGTAAACCAAGGAAAACGCACGTCGCGGTTTGTGAGGAAAAGCTTGATATTTCACTAACCAACATGTAATCATAGTCTATACAAGGAAGAAAACGCACAAGCAATTATAATACAAAAACTCACTAACGAGGGGAAACATCCAAAGCGACGTAACTTGACGTGACGTGACGTGACGCGACGTGACGTGACGGTGAGCGTTTTTTTTATATTAGATAACAAGCAGTACTATTGTATGATATGTAATAGAAAATTTGTTGATAAAGGGCCAGTGCCGCTTTTAAGTGTAATTGTATTTATGAGTATAACTTAGTGTATATATTTGAATTTTTGTATATCGACATTGTATGTCGATTGAATTTATTTTTTTTTGCTGGAAAGCAGTGCTTCGTTCACTGAACTTGGCTACCCTCTATAAATATGTCGAATAAATAAATAAAAATTAACCCATTTTCTATAGGTTAACGGTTTTGACAATACTCCTTTCTTTTTATGAACACTTTCAGTCACATGTCATGCAAGTGAAATTCCTTGCGCCAACGGTTACGAATGCATCCATTGGAGTTTACGATGTGATGGTTACCAGCAATGCAATGATGGATCAGATGAAAGGGACTGCAGTAAGTGGAAAATCCCTTAACTGACGTAGTTCATGCGTATTTATCACTGACCTCTACACATGGATAGCGGGTCTGATCGCCGATTGAAACAACAGGAAGTTGCTTTTTTCCCTTCTCAATGTGCGAGGAAATAATGCATAAACATCCTGGTGCAATATTCCACACAATGTTCTATTGTTATACACAATTCCTTAACTTGGACAATAAAGTGAAGCCATATTAAGAAGGGCAAAATGCAACTTCCTGTGGTTTCAATCAGCGGACTATTCGGCGACTAACGGTGCGGCAGCCCGCTATCCATGTGTAGAGGTCAGTGGTATTTATTTGTTACCCACTGTGGCATTTTGGGTGTGATATTATGGGGGGTTGTGTTATTGCACAAAAGTGCAAGTATGAATTTTACCCCGAGCCCAAAATATGGAGACACCCCTAACATAAACAACCAACCTTTAAAAAAATAAAATTCAATCAATAACCCCCCTGTACATACCCCTAAAGATTTTCCCACTAAAAATAGTTAAACACCTGCTAAAAAAGACTAATTGTTAATTAGCCTTGTGCTTTTCACTTGAGTAGTTGCAGTGAGCACAGTGAGTACGGTGAGCTCTGTGTGAAATCATTCAGGCATCACAAGCTGTAGGTCTGTCCATTATCTCATTATTCAGAGATTTATTGATATAAATGATTGTGTGCACCTAGTGTATTGGCATTGTATTTCTAAGAAGCTTAAGTAGTAATCTGTTCAATCTGATGCTGTATTCAGTTAAACAAGGTCACGGCCAATGTAGATGCCACTATGCAGGGATTTAATTCAGTGTTGATTTAATTATTTAGTTGTAAGAGAGTTACTTATGTTTACTTAGATCATGCTCAGACTCGCCATTCTTGGTAGCCGATATCAGTTTGCTGTACAATTTTTGAGTTGTATAGCTATTTTTTAACAAATACATTAAGACAGCAAAGCTAGTACTTTGATATGCATTAGTTCTTATCTTGAATACTGCTCAGACTGCATACATGCAGCTCCATTGCTATATTCCTGAAAATGGATGTAAATTTGTGTAATTTTTAAAACAACATTCCACGAAAGCTAAAAGACATGTGCCATTGGTGGGAAATAATATAACATGTCACAAAATGGGCAGGAATTGAATAAAAATGTGTGAATTTTGGTAAAACTAAACAGCAATTCTGAAATCAGGAATAAAAATCCTGAAATCTTGGTGATAGCATGTGTGATACTCGAGAATACTTTTTGCTAATGGCAATTCAATGTATCATCCACATTGCAAGGCTTCCGAATTTGGAAACCTTATTTGAAAACTTTCAGAGGGTATGTACAGGGGGGTTAGAATCGTCTAATTTCAGTAAAATTGATTTTTTCTAGTTTAATTAGGATGTCTCCATATTTTGAGCTGGGGGTTTCAATTTTTTGAATTATCACACCCCCTAGTGATATTAATATTGCAAACAAAACATATGTCTTCTTCCCGACAGTTTGTGAAGTTTCCAGTTACAACCTGACAATCGATGGTTTCGTCAACATTTCTTCTCCAAATTACCCTGACTGGTTTTATAATATTCATGAATGCATCTGGATATTTACATCATCTGTTAGCAACGGAAGCTACCTGATTCAAGTTTACAATTTTCATATACTTTTTTCTGCGAAATTTGTCATCGGCAGAGGTTTAATGGCATTAAATGTTGACATCCTAAGTACGTCTCGTTTTATTGCTTCTGGCACCACAATTATCGTAGATGATAGTATTTTATGGATGAAGCTTAACAGCTACACGAGAAGCAGACAAGGTGGATTCCAGATTGGTGTTGGTATGATTTCCCTAAGTGGTAAGTTGTTGTATGCATGATGGTTATTGCTGATAGGCATCTTCAAGAGACATGGGGACATTTCCAGAAAGAAGCGCCCCCCATTTTTTTAACCTGTTTTATTTGGAATCCTTACGAATGTATTGGAGGGTAAAATAGTACAAATGAAAACTGCTGGAATGCATTTCTGAGAGGCATCTAAAGAACAGCGTGTGGTCCAGTGGATAGAGCATTCGGCTCGTGATACGAAGGTCGTGGGTTCGAGTCCCACTGTTGCCAACGCGTTGTGTCCTTGGGCAAGACACTTTATCTTGATTGCCTCTCTCCACTCAGGTGCTAAATGGGGAGCTGCTAGGGATATTGTCCATTGAGCGCCGCCCAAAGGTATGAGTATGCCCTGGGTATGTATGGCAGCTGACGTATTCCAAAGGTAGCGGTAATAAAATAATTGTAAAGCGCTTTGATACACGTGAAAAGCGCTATATAAATGCTGCAATTATTATTATTATTATTAACATAAAGTTGCACAATGTTGCCCTTGTGCGTTTTGGGATATGGAAGGGAGGTAAAATGTAAGAGGAAGGGTTAAACTGTGTATAGACATGGTCCTGCAGATTAAAAAGGCATAGTTTGCTATATCTACAACCTGTTGTGTTTGTACGGCAGGCCAAAAACTGTTCATTATAAATATTTTCCCTCATCATGAATGGGAACAAATTCTAATGATCCGATTTGTTTTAAATTGGTTTAAATTTTTTCGTATGGGCATGCCACAATAGGAAATATACATTTACTTTATGTTAATCAGCTCAAAGGTATTTAGCAGAGGCTAGAGTGCTGATCCCCATATACCCTGTGGGCCCTATCAATATTTACCCACATAATTGGACTCAAATGTCAAACAAAATACAAAATATTTCTCTTACATTACTATCCAAACAGCATGAATAATTTGAGCCCGTTTACGAAGAATCTGTGCTCTAAAAATAGGCAGTTTAATCCCCCGTTACATAATCGGTGACCGAAACCGCTGCACACAGACTTGTGCGTGGGTATCACCAACTCTTGTAATTATTTTGAGTTTTTCCCCGAAAACAAAAGCATGTAGCAAAATAATGCTGGGACAGATTCAGCCATCCTTCAAATATAGCATTGCATGATATCTTCTATCCCATTTCCGTAAACGGTATAGAGAAAAATGGTCAACTTTTTCTGTAAGGGCGAAGTATTCATCGATGGGTGATTTAAACAAGTTGTCCTCTTTGCTGTGCACTGTGCGTGTCCCATTGAAAATGCATGCTAAATATAGCTTTGGCACTCGGCACCACTTTCGGAGGTCTCCGTAAATATCCGAAATATAGATTTATGAATGAAAAGTGGAATCCGTTCGCTGTGATTGGCGGGATCGCTTCGCCGATTGGATTTTTGAGAAGTTCAGATGATCAGCTTTTCAGCCATATTTGATATTTCCAAATTTACCGTGTTGACCAAAAGCTATGGATTTTTAAAGTTTTTAGCAGTCTTTTTCAGTATGAAGTATATAATTTTTGCAATAATATCAAGTTATGTAGAATTCTTTACATATGAAAGAATAACATATTTTTCCCGAAGTAATTTGGTGCAAATTCTCGCGCGGAAATAAAAGAAATTAAGTGGAAAAATCTTCGCCATTGGCATGCTGCACAACAGCCCTACGTCTGTGATTGACAGCTCTTGAGTTGACAATGACAAACGCTTCCGGTAGCTTCCGGTTTTTCACTTTCTACTGCGTTTGAAAGAAGTATCTTTCGCATTTCAATAAATAAAAGATACCTAATGAGTATGATGTTTGTGAAGGATGTATTACGTAATACGTCTACATCACATTACCATGTTGGTATACAATCCCCAGTTTATTCTTGTATTTTACGAAAGAATAGTTTCAAATCAAAGATGTTCCAGAAAGACCTTTTTGAGTTCATTCTTCATGCACATGACTTAAAACTTCAAAGTGGGGTGCAATACTCCATTGAATAATTTCGTGACATACAAGAAAAAAATGATTCGTTCTAGTTCATTACTAATTGTATTTTGTAGTATTAAACATAATACGTTTTGCGAAAGCTTGTCTTGAGAAACACAAATTTGCCCTCAGCAGAAAATCACCCCTTTTTACTTTTGGAATCTTCTACTTTCATGTGCACTGTTTTGTTTTGTATTCAACCAATCCCTAGAGAGGCTATTGGCTGAATTAACCAATCAGCATGCTCCATCGGGCATTGTTTCTGTGCTGATTCTGGTGAGGATTGATAAGCTGTCTGACCATTGAGTGTGGATGTTGGGTTGTGTTTGATGACAAATTTTCTGTTTGCGTCATTCCTTTCTGTTATTTCACATTTCGGTTTGTCGAGCTAATCAATCAATCATTATATTATTCCTGTAATCAAACCAATACTGTTAAACAATTACTAAGAGAAACATCAATCGCACATAATGGGTCGTCGTAGAGGAACAAAAAGGAAGGATTCATCGGCTCCAGTAAGGCCGCCAGAGAGTTCGGTAAGACAAGCCCGTTCTCAAGCTCGTGCAATTCGCCGTTTGACTCAAGATCAACAACAAGGTAATTCCAGTATTGGTATTAATGTAGCGGGTACGTCATCCCAGTATATTATTGCAAATGTAGCCGATAGAACTTCGGCATCGGGAGTAAGTGCATCGACCTTTGGGGCGCCTGTATCTCAATTAGCCATACCCGGAAGTACTGCAGGCGATCGTGTTGTGAGTAGTACGGCGAATTCTGCAGGTTCGTCAGTGGGAGCCACTTCATCAACTTCTGCGTCTATCGGGACTTAAATATCGACAGTCGGGAATTCAGCAGGTGTTCAACTTGTGAGTGGGATGCCAAATTCAGCGGGGAAATTCCCGGTTTCTACCTTAACTAGCACCAGGATGTCGGCAGTGCCTCAGTCTGTGTCTAGTGTCAACTCAGCCGCGGGAAACCAAGTCAGGAGTGGGTTGCAAAATTCGGCAGGTTCGTTGTCAGTCGCTACAACTTCTACTGCAGGTGTGACTTCTTCACAACTTTTGCAAGGAAATTCGGGTGAGCAGGGTTCATCTTTTATTCATTCTGGGTCTGTTATGAATAATGCTGATGTTCGTAATGTTGTTGTAGATTCTTCAGCCATGAGGTTTAATGTTACTAGTACTAGTTCATTGCCCTTTGATAATGTAAATAACACAAGTAGTAGTAGAATAGGCAATAGCGTAACAGCTTCTGCATTACTGCACCATCTGGCTCTCTTTCTAATCCAGTCAATCCTAATGATATGCCTGAATCTTTAGTATCAATTTGTAGTCCACTTGGTTGTGAACTGCCTCAATCTTTGAAGTCAAAAATCATCAATTTTGCTCTACTCTTAGATAGGGATGACCTTCAACCCAATGTTCAAAAAGGGTTTGCCTTGTCTGTCAATAATGAAGGTCAAATAAGCGCAATATCACATCAATTCACAGTTGGACCACAGCCTTTTTGGTTTATGCTTCAGTCTACTTAGGCAGTCATCCTCACAGAATGCAAGAGCTCTTAAAATATGCACACTTGATTCGAACTGCAGCCAGTAGGTTTGGGGGATGGGGCTGGCGCACATATATGATACCCAGTTCAGAATAAGGCAACAATCTCAGCCCGATAGATCTTGGGCTGTAATTGATGGTGAGCTTTGGGCTCTTTATGTGGCAGTGCCCATTCATAAAGGTTTCGGGCCCAAACACAAAGATTTGGCATTAAAAAATTCAATCAAGCCCCTTTCAGTCAATCCAGTGATACATCCTCACCTAACCAGTCCCCTGTCTTGCGACATCCAAGTTTTGACAGAGTCTGCTTCAATTATAACAGAGCAAGGTGCTCCCGCCTTAAGTATGTACAAACACAGATGTCTTGGATGCCAGGAAGGGGGTATGGTTTGCAGTCATGCAAAAGAGGTGGTAGGAAATAGTTGTCTTCAAAGTAAACCTAGGTGTGCTGGTAGTGAAAATTGCCTTTGTTGTACTTATCCATCTCCTATTAAATTAGCTGCAATTTTACCTCTTCTGGAGGTTTACCCTAATAAAACTTTTAAAGGAAGGCTTCTCATTTGGCTTTAAGCTAGATTATTGTGGGAGTCGTGAACCACGTGATTCTCATAATTTAAAGTCTGTAGATCAAAATCCAGGGGCTGCACTTGAGAAGCTAAACAAATAAATGAAGTTGGGTAGGATTGCCGGTCCTTTTTCTTCAAGGCCTTTTGCTAATTTAATTATTTCGCCAATTGGTCTGGTGCCAAAATCTGAGGCAGGGAAATTTAGATTGATTAAACACCTTTCTTTTCCAGAGGGGGGGGGGGGCAATCAATGACGGGATTGATAGGGATTTTTGCAATGTTCATTATGCCAGTTTTGATGATGCTGTTAGAATAGTTGTGGGGGTGGGGAGAGGTGCCATGATGGCCAAGGCAGATATCGAATCTGCTTTTAGATTGTTGCCCATCCATCCAGAGGACTTTCATTTGTTAGGTATGAAAGTGGAGGGTAATTTCTATGTTGACAAGGCTCTTCCAATGGGAGCTTCATGCTCCCCTGCTCTTTTTGAAACTTTTCGTCCTTCATTGAATGGGTAGTCAAAAATGAGGCTAACACTGACAGATTTTATCATTATATGGATGACTATTTCCTTTGCGGAAATGCAGACTGTAATAGTATTCTTTCTTGCAGTCGTCTAGTCAGCATTTTTGAAGCAGTCTGTCAAAGATTAGGTGTTCCTCTTGCTCATGAGAAATCAGTTGGTCCAACTTCAATAATTACTTATTTAGGCCTGCAAATTGATTCAGATCGTATGATTCTTTCAATTCCACAGGATAAAATTAGTTCTGTCATTGAAAAAGTTCAGGATGCTTTACAGGAAACCAAAATATCACTTAAAAAACTGCAGTCACTGATTGGATCTCTATCCTTCGTGTGTAGGGCAGTTTTCTCCTGGTAGAGCATTTTTACGCAGGTTGATAGACCTAACCTGTGGCATCAAGCGAGGATGGTACAAAATTAGGCTAACAGCAGGTGCAAAAAGTGATTTGCGGCTCTGGTTAACTTTTTTGAGGGCATTCAATGGCATCTCCATTATTCCAGATCAAATTTGGTTGGGGGGATGACCTCCAGTTTTTTACTGATGCCAGCAGTGAAATAGGCTTTGGTGGCTTTTTTCAAGGCCGTTGGTTTCAAGGAAAATGGCCGTTAGCTGTAAAGTCATTTTCTATTGCTTGGAAGGAATTGATCCCAATTCTTGTGGCCACAGTGCTTTGGGGGGACCTTTTAAGGGGTAAACGGGTTGTTTTGAGGTGTGATAATGAAGGGGTGGTTTCAATTGTTAATAGGCAGACATCTAGATGCCCTGAAATCATGAAACTAGTTAGATTTTTTGTCTTGCAGTGTTTGAAGTGTAACTTAGCTTTTTGTGCTAAGCACATTGCAGGGAAAGAGAATAACATTGCGGACTCATTATCTCGTTTCCAGATGGATCGTTTTAGGACAGAAGCTCCTTCAGCAGTTCCTGTGGGCACTCCAATCCCAGAATTTCTTTGGAGCCTTTAGAGGTTCAAGCCAACCATCTATTGGAAGCTTCAATGGTTCATAGTACTTGGGTATCTTATCGAAGAGGTGTTGATAAATTTACTGAATTTAGACAGTCTTGGGGTTTAAAAGGGGAAGGCCAGTTCAATCATGTGATATCATTGCTTACATTTCCTTTTTATCTTTAGAAGGTTGGGCTGCATCTACAATTAACACGCACATTTCTGCAATTTCCTTTGTTCATAAGGTTAATGGGTGGGTGGACCCTACAAACTCTTTTGTCATTCACAAATTAAAAGAAGGATGTAGGCGTCTTTCAGCTTACGAGGCGGCACTTTTTAAGGCAGCCTTTTTGTTGGCCTTTTATGGGTTTTTGAGGGTGTGTAAGTTTGCCTGCAAATGCAAGAAAGGCGATACATCCAGAATATTGGCCGTTTCAGACATTGCGTTTGATAATGGTTCCCCTGATTTCATGTTTGGGTGTATCAGATTTTCAAAAACTGATCAAAGTGGGACTTCTACGTCAATGAGTTCTTGTGTATTAGAACTCCAGGTGCAGGTCCTCCTTTTTCGCATTTTGGACGGGACCCTCTCACTGTGAATCAGTTCAGCCATGTTTTAAAATGTGGTTTAAGGCAATAGGTTTATCAAAGGGATAAGGATCTTTCCGCTCATAGTTTTAGGATTGGGGCGGCTACATCAGCAGCAATGTGTGGAGTAGCTGATGACCTGATCAAATCAATGGGAAGGTGGAAATCCTCAGCCTTTCAGTTCTACATTAGGCCCCACCTTTTCATTTATCTAAGTTTGCTTTACAGGTATTTAATGTCTGCCTGAAAGTTCTAACTGCTAGTTCATTAATATATTTGTGTATATTTCAATACAGGTATTTTTCCTTGCAGAAATTTAAATGTATGACTGGTGATGCTGCTGTCTTGATTAGTTTTCCTGTCTTCTTGATCCTCAGTTCACCTCATGTTAGACTTTGAAATATGTGTTGCATGTTCTTGTATTCATATATTTTTCTCTTATCTTTATCCAGGTCAAATGAGAACTTGGATAATCGGGAATTCGATTGTTGAGTGAGCAGGGCGAGGCAATCCTCAGCTTAATAGAGGAGGAGTGGTGCTTTGGAAAAGACTTGGTGGTGCTAAGGTTGCAGCCTTGTCCAATAGGCTGAGCAGGTGTTTGTATAGAAGTCCATATCCAACCACTGTGATTTTCCACCTGGGAACTTGTGACATTTTAAGGCAAAGTTAAGTGATATTCGCACCAGAATTGAAGGAAACCTCAAGGATGCTAGGACATTTCTCCCTCACTCTCGTATTAAATGGTCGGATATCCTTCACAGGCAGAAGTATGTACCATCCTGGAGCTGACAAAAATTGCACCATTAATTTGAACAAAAAAGCCCCACTCAGTTTGTCGCTCATCAGGCAATTCCCATATTATCAAAAATTCACGTGTTTTTGATCCTAAAGATGATTCACTTTTTGCGTTTGATGGAATTCGCCTCTCTGATCTTGGTAATAAGTACTTTTGCCAACAGCTCTCAGATGCCTTTGTTCACTTCAATGCTCATCCTGGTTCCTTTTCCTATCCATGAATCTGAAAAGTGAGTCATCTTTAAATTGTTTACATACATTTTATCGGGGGGGGGGGGGGGGGGGGGGGGGGGGGGGGGGGGGTTGGCAAGTTTCATTCTTAAACTTGTTTGCCGGTCTCTAATTTGGCTCCTTTCCATTCAAAGTCAAAATTGAATGCCAAAATTTAGTCAAATTAACTATTTTTATAATTTTTAGTTAATTAATAATTAGATAATGGCCATTAAGTAAATTTATTTACAAATTTATTTATTTATTTATTTATTACAATTTTAGCGGACAGAGACCTCAGAGGTATACCCAACAGGGTTAACAACTATACTAGGGGTATCCTCGAAAATGACCAGAACGGCTTGGGACAATCAGGGGTTACCACCCTTCTCGCTCAACTGACTGTGATATACCTGTACAGGTATGACTCTCTGTACATGGGAACGATGGCTTAACGTCCCCCCCCTCCTAGACGGATTTCTTGTGGTTCATTTGCCCAAGTCCAAACGAACCACAGGAGAGCATAATTCTAGTTTTAATCAATAGTTCTTATACAAATTAAATCCAGAATTTAGTACCCGATTAAATCCCAGGCAGTGGCCCTACCGGGGTTTGAACGGGGACCTCCTGCAACACAGGCGAATATCCTAACCAGTGGGGGCCACGCTCTCCCTCTGCATTGTTGAATGTTTCATTTGAATCTGAAAGTGTGGAGATGCGCTTGCATATTGAGTTAGGCACTTCTCTGATTTTTTGGGGTGGGTGGTTAGATTCAACATTAATGTAAATTGGGGTATTGCCTGGTTTTCTGTATGGTTTGTATGTGTTTTAGTTGAGATCAAATGTGATGTCGAGGAAGTTGGCTACGTTTAAGTCTGTGTCTGCGGTAATTTTTAGGTTGAGTTCTTTGGCGAACATTGTACACAAACGTTTTTTTGATACGTTCTTTTTCAGATGGGGTAGCACCGTGTATCACCGCCAGTCCGTCGTCTCTATAAAGGCCGACGTCTTTTTTGAAATCTTCGCCGTACGGGCATATTATCGTTGAACTGCAAAGCTTCTTTTGATTGTGTTCATAAGTCGCCACTTCAGAGAGAATATTTAAGGAAGAATATAAAGTTTTAAGAACATTCCTGCGTGCATTGTAATTGGCATTGTAATTTGTTTGAACTTCAACATCTTGAACAGATTATTAAAATCAAACAAAAGTAAAATAAAATGTTATTGTATATAATATAAAAATTCAGATCATTTGTGCACAAGACTCGTTTGTGTGTGTTCAAAGGTATTTCTGACCTTTGGGTCCACGAGATGCCGTAACAATATGTTATAAGGCAATATTTTATTATTCCAAATTCCAAAATTCAACTCCACTGTAAGGGTTATTTCTGTAGTTTTTAATTCTTTTTAATATGAATTACAGACGCGAACGAGGTCGTATGTGGATCATGGTTGTTCCCATGACCTATTGCGCCTATTGATTTTTGGTTTGTGTCTGTATTGCTGTAATGTATTCTATTGGTTTTGGTGAGTTGCTATATTCAAAGAGGCCTGGCCGCCATCGTCTGGGCCAGTGAAACTAAACTGAAAGTCCCTCATAAGAAGAGTGTCCTAGCTACCATGTCAACATTATGGAATAAACCGACGTGACCTTGTAGACGAGGATATAGGGTATAGTGGTGAAATAATTGATGCGCACAGAATACAATGGCGAACACACACACACACATATATATATATACACGCGCGCCCACACGCACTCTCGCGCGAAAACATACACAGAAAAATAGAAGAACCGGCAATTAATCCATTGGGTACTTACCAGCATTAACACTGCTCCCAGCATACAATGTCAGGCATGTCAGCAGAACGCACAAAGACAGGATCTTCATTCTGAAATTTCTGACGAGCAAACAGTCGTACAGTTTTACAGATAGGATAGCAATAATAAAAAACGTATAAGACCTTTGACCCTTCCATAACCCCTGCACACCGATTAAATATCAAAGGTCAGGTGTGGGTCACATGGAGTCAATGTCTGAAAATCCGAAAGTATTTAAAAAATATTTAAAATGTACTAATGAAACATGACCATCAAAATTAGTATTGTATTGCGCCACTGCTTTCCACACATCCAGCCATTTGGGGTTAAAGGTTAGAGAGGGGTAACGGCTTAATGTATTCGGCGCGGGCGCAGTCGAAGGCATACGAATGCGGGATTCTCAGGATTATATGGTAGGCCGTTTCGTCTAAAAAACATATTTTTATGGGGCATTGTCTGAAACACAAATCGGCCATTTCTGTCCAAATTGGTCAAAATAATAATTTTTAAACAAAGTGGACACTCTGGAAGGTTCCCGGAAGGTCGGGGGGTAGGGCATGCCAACCTAGCAACAGCAACAGATCTACATCAACTTCCAGGGTATCCCGAGTGCTAGTCTTATTCAATAACGTAACGCTAGGAGGGCGCTCTTGCGTATATCGAACGGTCACACACAGGCTTGACTAAAGGCTAGGCCTGTTCAAGAATATTTAAATATATAAATGACCGTTATTGGAAATTGCACTGTTTTGCAGCGAGGTTAATCCTCTAACCAAAACGTTTTTCTTAAATTATCATGATATTACTGCGATCTTTTGAACGAAGGTTTAAGAGCCGATTTTGTAATGTCACTGAGACAGAGACTGCCATAATAAATGCAATTAGCAGTTCCTCAAATTACCCTTTGGAAACCCCAATGCCCAAAATGAGCAGACCCCCCCCCCCCCCCCCCCCCCGCGGAAGGTTTTTGGATGGTTCCATGTGTTTTCGGTTCCTTTGGGTTTCAATGGTTGATGACCATTGCTTGGAACCCACATTGGATATTTTTTATGTCCAGAATGGGTCAAAACACAATGATTTTTAACAAATTGGACACTTTGGAAGTTTTCCGGAAGGTTTTTGGATGGTTCCCCCCCCCGGGTTTGGCCTGCTTTGTGTTTAAACAATGGGTGAGTATTGCCTGGCCCTCGATTCAACTATTTTTGACTTAAAATGTCCAAACTATTATTTTTAAGACAAGTGGACACTTTGGATGGTTCAAAATGGTTTCTGAATGGTTCTCAGTTTCGCAGTTCCTTTATGTGGTAATGGTGTTGAACATTTTCTGGAACAAAAATCTGCCCATTTTTTTTTATCGAATAATGGACAAACATATGTTTTTTAAACAAAGGTGGACCTTTCGGTAGTTTCTTGGAAGGTTTTTGGATGGTCCCTGTGTTTCGGCTCCTTTGTGTTTCAATGGTTAAAATCGTGGTGCATCGCACCCCAAATTCCAACAACGGGGGAGGGTGGGGAAGGTCCACTTTTTGCTGAAATATTTGATAAAAACGTCCAAACTTTTGACAAGAAAGTCCAATTTTTGGTGAATAACTGTTCAAAAAGTCGCAAAAAGGACATTTTAGGGGGGTTAGGTCCACTTTTAGCAAGAATGCAAATGCAAATGGTGCACCCGCAGGTGGAGTGCCCATCTCTCTGTCAGCTAGTCTGTTTTGCATTCCCAGCATATGCCGGTACCCATTTATACTCCTGGGTGGAGAGAGGCAAGCGAGGTAAAGTGCCTTGCCCAAATGCACAACACATTGGCGACAGCGGGCTCGAACCCCCAACCTTATGCTTATGAGGCGAGCACTGATCCACTGCATCACATGTGCCCCACTTTTTAGCAAAACAGGTCCACTCTTTTCGAAAAAAAAAACGTCCACTTTTTCGAAGTCCCGCACCCCCCCAAAAAAAATAAATCCTGCGTACGGCCCTGCAGATGTCTGAGGGGTGTTCTCCCTCACACAGCTGTTTGACCCCATGCAAATTGTCTCTTTTATTTTTAGAGCAATTTTAAACAATGGCGACACAATTTTGAAAACTGATATAAGTAGGGACATGCAAGAGCTATTACCTCCTCAAAAATTTTGATTTATTCCCGTTTTGTCATAATAAATGAGACTCTCAAACAGCTGTGCTCAGAAGTTGGGGAAATTAAATTGAAACCCGAATTTTGCAATTTGTGTATTTTGATACTATTATTCGGAGTAAATTAACCATCTTACCCTTTATTTTTTCTATAGACTGGATTGTGGGCGTTACAGAGTGTGTCCGAGGAGGATTAGGGATGTGTCTCCCCCCACAGCAGTTGGAAAAAGAAAATGAAAATCCAAATGTTGCCATTATTTTGGTGCAACAGTTTTTGTACTGTTTTTGTGTATTTTGCGACTAAGTAATTTAGAGGCCACCGTAACAGACAAAAAAAAGGACAAATCAGTAGCGTCAAATCAGAGTAAAATGCCAAAAATTGGCTGCAAATATAAAAAAATTACATTTTAGCAACAAAAGATTTTCAAAAAAGAGGAGATCAGCTGAAAAGAGAAACTCTCCCATCCAGCATATCTCCCCCCCTCCCCCCGCACGGAACCTAAGCACTACTAAGAAAGGGGGTTCGAGAGTAAGTAGGGAGAGGTCCCCACCTTCCCGAACCCAAATAGGGCCTCCTGGACCAACCAAAAGCCAGAAAAAATGCCAGGAGTCTTAAAAATACCCGAATTAGACCCACTTTCGGTTCGAGGAGGGGGGGGTCAAAAACATATTTAGATCCGTCCCGAAACTTTTCTAGCTGATAGAGAGAGACTCGGTAAAAAAATCCAAACTAAGTGGTATGGCCCCCACTTTTGGGTGATTCCGACGAAATGATTCAAACTACTCCAAAGCCCTTCTACGGGACACCGAGACCACCCCGTACCCATAAAAAAGGACCCCGGGGTGGGGGTGGGGGATCCCCCAGGGGGTACAAGGCAAAACACCAATAAAGCCTAAAGTACCTATGGCGCTCCATCCCTAATAACAAAAACATGGTTTTTAGTCAGAACGGCCTACCATAAAAGGCTTAATGTATTCGGCGCGGATTCTCACTATTGCTCGGCAATTTTCCCACGGTGTAGTCTATGTCACAGACTGCGAAAAACATTATCTAAATTGGTACTTCGTGAGAGACTAACGTTATCAGTCCGGGATTTTCACTCACCTATATATACATGGATAGAAGTGAAACATTTTGCAAAAAGCCGTCGTCACTGCACTACTTTCAATGGCACTTGTACGTTAAATTTGAAATTAACTCAAAATATGGGAAAATAAAGAAGTTTTGTCACACAAAGGAATTTTGTTATATTCTCCTCACCAAATTACCCCCTTTTTTCCTTTAATGTTCCTCCGCGAATTCCGCCTACTTTGAAAGTTCAATCCGCACAACCCCGTCACTTTCATATCGGATGGGATGGGAAAGGGGAGGGGAAGGGGAGGGGAAGGGGAGGTGAGGGTGAACGGGGCGGGGGCGCAGGGGCAGGGGGCTCAGAGAGCCCGCGGAGACTCAGGAGGCCCGTGGGACCGGGGAAGGGGTCAAGTGGGCAGGGGCCCAGGAGGACCTATGGGGTGCATGGGGATCAGGGGGCCAAGGGGCAGGGGACAGTGGGCCAGTGGCAGGGGGCCCAAGGAGCACATGACTGTGGCATAATTTTCGATAATATATTTTTAATAAGATTTTCTTTCAAATACAAGAAATATTCACAGCGGTACTTAAAATGGCCGCTGGGGAAGTTACGTGCGAGCCCGCTATCCATGTATAGAGGTCAGTAGGGATTTTAAACTTCCGGCGTAAACCTCAAAGAGATATAGGGATTAGGCTCTCTGGTGTATAATTTTGTATTTTTTTACAGAAACCTGGACAGTATCTGTAAAACACTTAACCTTTATGGTCATCAACCATTGAAACACAAAGCAGGCCAAACACAGCGGGATCCATCCAAAATCTTCCGGGAAACTTCCAAAGTGTCCACTTTTGTTTAAAATATATTATTTTGACCCTCTTATTTTGACCATTTTGGACAGAAATTGCCAATTTGGGTTCCAGGCAATGCTCATCAACCTTTAAAACACGAAGCAGGCCAAAACACCGGGAACCATCCAAATACCTTCCGGGAAACTTTCAAAATGTACACTTTTGTTAAAAAATCATTATTTTGACCATTCTGGACAGAAATGGCCAATTTGGGTTCCAGGCAATGATCATCAAGTATTGAAATACAAATGAGTCGAAAACACATGGAACCATCCAAAAACCTCCCAAGAAACCTCCTGAAGTGTCCACCCTCATTTTAGACAAACAAATGGCCGATTTGTGTTCCAGACAATGTTCAACAACCACTGATAAACAAAGGAACCGAGAAAACTGGGAACCATTCAGAAACCATCTGGAACCATCCAAAGTGTCCACATTTCTTTAAAAATCATTATTTTGACCATTTTGAAGCAAAATAGTTGAATCGAGGGCCAGGCAATGCTCATCAACCACTGAAACACAAAGCAGATCAAAAACACCGGGAATCATCCAAAAACCTTCCGGGAATCTTCCGAAGTGTTACAAAATCGGCTCTTAAACCTTCGATCAAAAGATCTTAGTAATTTCGTGATAATTTAAGGAAAACTATTTACGTCAAAATCCGTCAAGGTTAGTGGATTAACCTCGCTGCAAAATAATGCAATTTCCAATAACGGTCATTTAGATTTAAATATTCTTGACCAGGCCTAGCCTTTAGTAAAGCCTGTGTGTGACCGTTCGTTATACGTAAGAGCGCCCTCCCACCGTTACGTCTTTGAATAAGACTAGCACTCGGGTTACGCCGGAAGTTGATGTTGATCTGTTGCTGTTACTAGGTTGGCATGTCCTACCCCCCCCCGACCTTCCAGGAACCTTCTAAAGTGTCTACTTTTGTTTCAAAATCATTATTTTGACCAATTTGAACAGAAATGGCCGATTTGTGTTTCAGGCAATGCCCCAATAAAACATGTTTTTAGACGCAACGGCCTACTATATAATTCTTAGAATCCCCCATTTGTATGCGTGTGCCCGCGCCCGCGCCGAATACATTAAGCCGGGGTAACTACAGATCAATGTGTAAACATGCATTCTAGGGATTGCTGCACTAAATATTTTAGTAGGGCGGTGTAGATGCCATGGGAAATGTGGGTGTACGCCATCCGCGAAACGTGGATTTGTTTTATCTATAAACATTGTATGGAACTCAAAATTCCACTTTCACCTTAGGACGAGATAAAGGACACTATCTCCTAGTACTGCGTTAACCGGTAATTACGCTATGTTAAGTGGTTGGGTGGGAGAATATCCCGTCATTTCTGGAAATGTCGACATTTTCTAAGAATTTGTCTAAAGTTCCAAAATCGGTCTTAATTTCACGCTTGTTACCATGGTAACGTTTCTAGCCTTTGGACAGTGGCTTTTTTTTTTTTTTTTTTTTGTTATTTGGGGTTCAGCTCTGCTATCTCGAGATAAGCTTTGTTAACTTAAGATAAGGTGCGTTATTTGGGGTTCAGCTTTGTTAACCCTAGATAAGGCGCGTTATTTGGGGTTCAGCTTTGTTACCTCCAGTTAACGAAGCGTTATCTCCAGTTAACGGAGTGTTATTTGGAGATAAGGTTTCCTTATCTAGGGATAAGGAAAAGTGATACACTTGTGCTTCCATATACGCGTACATTAATTGGGGAGAAGGTCCGCTCGGACATTCCGGAAGAAAGCATTTTCTCGGATTTTTAATTGTTTACCATGATGGCAACCGGGAACTGACCAATAAACTCTTTTTACCGAATAACTGAAAAAAGGAAAGACTTAATTTTGTTTCTAGATCCATACTCGTTCCCAAAGGTTTTCTCCGGGTACTCTGGTTTACTCCTGCGTCTAAAATTGAGCTTCTTGCCATAATCTGAGTTCTGGTATTTTGGTTACTGATTTGGAGCGCCTTTCATGGCTGCCGCACATCTCATTAAGGTGGGTGTTAAGGCAGGAACTCAGTCAAATGTCGAGTTTTTAGTTGTTGTTTTTTCATGTTTAATAGCACTAACATGTTTTCTTGTCATATATATTTTTACAGAATCTATATAGTCCTTTTTTCTTCATAAAAAAATCACAACTGCAGAAGGGCGGATAATATCGCAATACGCGTCTGTGCTATGCGGCGCGCGAGCAAAAGTTAAAATTTTTTTTTTTTTTTTTTTTCCACCAGAATTTCACTTTTGCCCGCCATAAAACAAAACTCTCCCCCCCCCCTTCCCCTCGAAAACGAGGTCTGGCGCCGCCACTGCCTGTGGACGGTTAGATTTTAACAAACGTAGCTCAAACACCGTTTGACGTACGCGTACATTAATTGGGGAGAAGGTCCGGAAGAAAGCATTTTCTCGGATTTTTAATTGTTTACCATGATGGCAACCGGGAACTGAACAATAAACTCGTTTTACCGAATAACTGAAAAAAGGAAAGACTTAATTTTGTTTATCGATCAATTAATCGTTCCCAAAGGTTTTTTTCGGGTTACTCTGGTTTACTCCTGCGTCTAAAATTGAGCTTCTTGCCATAATCTGTATTGGGATTCTTGGTTACTGACTTTGGAGCGCCTTCATGGCTTGCCGCACATTCTTCATTAAGGTGGGTGTTAGCAGGAAACTCAGTCAAGGTCGAGTTTTTAGTTGTGGTTTTCAGGTTTAAATAGCACTAAACAGGTTTCTTGTAATAATATATTTACAGAATCATATAGTCACTTTTTCTCATAAAAAAATCACAATGCAGCCAGGGCGGAAAATATCGCAATACGCTCTGTGCTAGGCGGCGCGCGAGAAAAAGTTAAAGTATGAGCGCACAGAGGAAAACCTCGATATATCGATCGGTGACTGCCTACCCATGGTAATTGTATCCAATTGTAAAATGTCTGCCCACGTCAGTTGCTTTTGCAAACCGAATGGGATTTTAATTTCCTCGATTTGGCCTCATAAATGTGGGATATTTTTAATCGAACCTGATGAAGGTTAAATTTGACCTGGTGCAAAAGCAGTGTGAAGAACAAGAGATGATGAAAAGTTGTGTTGCTATTTTTCTGTGTTCACTTTCGCGATAATTCGTGATTTTTGGTTCCAAGTTACTAGAAATTTCTATTAGCAACAGGTAAGAAATAAAATGCATCGGTCGGTATTTTTTAGTTTAATTTTTTTTTTGTTAAAAATCGTGATTTGTGTCCAACTTTGAACAATCCTGGCGTTGCTTCAAAATGACGCACGTGGATTTTTGCTTTTTTGGCAAGTAATATGAAAATAACATTTTCTGATGTACATCAAAGAAAATACATTTACCCGCAGCAGAAGAATATGGTCTCTTTGGCTCGCCATAGCTTAGCGCTCTATTCCTCTTTTCAAATGCTCACTCACCCGGCGCTTCTGTTCTTTGTTATGCATAGCGTTATTGGTAACCAATCTTCGCATCGTTAGCAACCAATCGGGTGTCCTCTTGAGCCGGCTTTTGTATCTCTCATCTTACAATCGTCATTAGGCTTTCTGTCAGCGTAGATGTAAGAGGTGTGGTTGATATTGCAGAAATTTCCTTATTGCTAAGTCGTGGACATGCATTTAACTTGTATTTATCATCACAAGAAAATTAGGAGCATGGCAAGCCATTCGTCATGTTTTATATGTAAGTTATTTGGTTATGGATTATTTTAAGACTCCAAAAATTCAGGAAAAAAATCATCTTTGGTTCGAAATCCACAAAATTTAGGAAATTGGTCAAAAATAAGAAATGGCAGATATGTAACGAATGTTCAGGGCCCAACCCTGTGTGTTGATTAAAAGTTTGTATAGGGCCGCAATTGTTTTTATGTTGAATCTTTTGTTCGTTGCCCTATATTATAGCTCTTTTTTTGTTTTAGGTTTTGTTACTTTTGTGCACAAAATTTTCATTTTTTTCCAAAGTTGGTGACTTTTATTTGGGTTTATTGGTATTTTTATTTTGGGTGTAATATGCTTGTGTCGCCTTAGGTGCTCACCCAAATATGGGCATGATAAAATGCTTTTGCTCACATTTTTTCATGTTCAATATGGTGGCATTTGGTAAACCATATTTCCTTTTGTCAAATTGGCCCTTCAGTTGGTTTGCCTTCATTTGAGTTTGCCTTAAAGAGGTAATGGCACATTTGAAATTCAGTGCGGCCTCTAGGGTTTTTCAAGTTTAATATTTTGCGTGGTTGTATGGCTTTTAATATACATAGCCCTCTCCCAAATCAGCGCGCTTATGGGTAAACAGTTTGATTTTTAAATCAATGACGTCGGCGTCAGTAATGCAGCTGATGATGCGGAAATGGCGTGTTATAATGAGAACAACGCTAGAATTGATTTCTTAGCGGCATGCATTCTTGTTGTCCAGTCCGTGAACCTAGGGTTTGTAAATCGTTTGTTACGTGCCTATATTTAGTCATGTAATTGCAATTTATTGATTTTCGTTTACTCAAGCTTGGAAGTGTAGCCTACACACCAGGGTTGCGTTTAAGCCTCTCTTTTTACATGTACGTCCCTTCCTTTTTGGGCAGGTAATTGGGTAAATGGTATTTCTCATCTTTCATAGGCCCTAACACTATAATGTTGCGCTCACGTTTAAAAAAAAACAAATTTCGTAGAGTTTCTTAAATGTGCCGTGCTGCTTTAGGCAAATTGTAATTATGTGTTGTAATTACATCTAACAGTTCAAAATGTCGCCTGTTTGGTTTACCACCAGGTCGTTTCCAAGTATTGGTAAATGTGGGTTCTATTATGTTTAATTATCGTGTTTCGTCACATCATGAACAGAACAGTTTGGGTAACAGTAGCAGTATGAAAATTATAGTGGATGTGTTGAGATTGCGAGAAGCTATCATAAGGTATGATGAAAAGGCGTTCGTTCCTTGATCCCTTTCAATTCCAAATCCTGTTATTCATTTCTTAGAGTAAAGTCTTTCATCTTCTATTTTCGGTTGATTTGAAGTTTTGTAGTTTCGGTTGTCATTTTATGTGTTCAATTCACTTATTGCTCTAGGCGGTCTGTGTTTTTTATGTTATAATTTATTGCTGCGCTTTCTTGGGGCGTAAGTTTGCTTTATGCATGCCTTGTAAATAATCGCCGCTCTTATTTCAACGGGATTGCTTCTCAACTTAAAACCATATTCCTTTAAGTTGTGGCTTGTTAGTCATTTTTCATGCTAATGAATCCACATGAACAAAATTCTTTAGTCTTATCATTATGCTTTTTACTGTAAGTTTCCATATTACATTAATAGAAGCAAACAGCATTCGACAATTCATGGTCCATTGTAAATGTGATCGACAAGCAATCGCAAGGGGTTGGAAAGTCGTTTTCTTGGGATGGCCGTCATTTTTAAAACATTTAGTTAGCTCAGTTGCTTATTCTTTTCAAGTAAAATGTAAACTGGGCGTTACGCACCGTGCTTGTTTGAGGTTTGGTTCTGTACAAACTGAATGACACACTTTCGTTTGGTTTCTATTCCAGTTTAGTGATGATTTAATTTCAGTTTTCAAGCATTGGCTACAATTCATTCTTAAACCAAATAAATTTTAGGAAGCTCGGTTACTCGCAATATCTTGCAGCAGTACAAAAGGGCCAAATGTACAGGGCGGATTATAAGAGTAACAGTGTTCAGCAGTTTGCTGACAGGGGCCCCATAAATTATGCATTCAGGGGGGGGGGCCTTCAGACGAAAGACATTAGTCGCATATTAAGGTGCGACATTGCGTCGCTTGCAATTGTTAATGAGCCCCATGCCCACCTTGCTTGCAGTCAGTGCCCTTTTCCTAAGAACCGGATCAGCGATTTCGAAATTAATTATTTGTAGTAGAAAAGAAATTAAAAAATAGTCATCTAGAAACTAAAGATATTTACTTAAAATGCTCATTCCAAGTTAGAGTTGGAACGGTTGTTTTTCCGTTTTATGCATAAAAGGAGGTAAAAATTATGCAAAGGTAACAGTGCCATGGTACCGTGTATTAGCAAACATTTGGATCCGGAAATTTAGAACAAGTGTGTTTTTACTCTATGGAAGACTCGATTTGAGTTTAGTTATTTAAAGCAATGATGAGTAATTGACAGCATTATTTCATGCCAAAAAAAAAAACAAACCAACGTTTTGTTTGAAAAAAACTGAGTGCACCCTCATGGGGAAGGAAATCTGAATCAGCCTTTAAATCCTCACTGAAAAATATATTAATGATGCATGTGTCTTACGCTTGCTATGTTAAATTCAGGTATAATGCATGAGTGTTGATCATCGTCATTGCCGAATGCAGAGCGTGAGGGTTGTATTTTTTAAAAGAATTTCTTGTTCAATCACAAGTAGTCCTGCTTAACTCTTTAAACGGGCACAATTGTCTGCTCTTGTGCTAACGTTTATTTTAATGGATAGTAGAACAATTCGGGTAAAGGAACTCTTTTCGTTGGGAATGTTGTAATAGAACATGCAGAAAATTACTGTAAGCAGACTAGGGTAAGACATCATTCATAATATTCGTCCTTAATGGGTATAAAAGGCATCTGTCATGTAAATTACATCTGGTTTTCTGAATTAGAATTCCAATTGCATGGAATACTAAGCTACAGTTTTATAATAATTGGCATTATTTTTGTAGACTCGTGCTCAATGCAGACGTCCGGGGTCCGTTCGAGGAAACTAAGTCGTAAACCTACGTGCATACTGTGTCATGCCTGTGTGGTCCATTATCCAAAGCACTGGATAACAAAGTTTAGTATGGATGGACAACGCATGAGTTAGTGTGCACTGGGGTTTTTTTTTGTTGGCCCTGTTTTTTATGGGTTTCGCGAGCGGGGCCCCTGTCACTATGTGTAGTAATATCTGCCAGACATTACTGTACAAAGCGGACCTGTTACACATGGAAATACTTAGTCTGCACTTATTATTTTTATGATCCATGCTTTGTGCCTTAAAAATACATTCAATGAATGTTTTTGTTTACACAATTGTGACATCAAACAAGGGTTATTTTGGGATAGATGGCGTAGTAGCCTTTTTTCGGTGGAATTTTTGCAATATTGCAATATTTTGCAAGTTGTGGTACTTCTTAATTTATATAGGGCTAGTTTCAGTAAACACCTGAACAATTGTTAACAATGAATGATATGTCAACGGACCTCGGATCTTTGGAGCGATCGATAATACTGCATTTTGTGTGGGTCCTTCTTAAAAAAAAATGCTTTTGGTTTTAAATTTGGCATGTTAATTAATTTTTGGCTGGGCGTGGTGTCGTATGTTTACAAAATTATTCAGTAGTAATTGGAACCACATGTACATTGTACGTTCGTCCTTACATACATAAATGATAATGGTTTCCGGTGCCTGTTCAGAACGCACTTATCAGTGCCACTAGGTTTCGCAACATGGTCAACATGGGCTTTCGGTATTTATGGTTGTGTGGTTGCGTAAGATTCTATTTACAGAAAATTTTACATTTTTGGGGGCAATCAAAAAAAAACACAGTGTTAAAAAAAACTTTTAAACACCTGTTGCCCCGTACTTTCTCCAGGAAAATACTTGGTATTGGACGCTGGGGAACACCATTTTGTATTTGAAATTGTTTAATACACGTTTTTTCTATTTATTTAAAGGGGCAACCCAAAGTATTTTGTCTATTATTTTTCGTCCCCTATGATAGCAATCACCCCAAAATTTATGCGCCGAAAATCACTTCGTTCATGTAGGTGTGAACTAACAACGTGTTTTGGAATCCACATTGGGTTTGGTGTTGTAAATTTATTTTTTGTCGACCAAAATGGGCGCCATTTCCAATAACTACCATTAAGAAATTAATTTGCTGTATTTATTCGCGGATTAAAGCCCGTTGACCCAGCCAACGTATGCATTGTAATTGACCGTTTAGATTTTTCGTGCGGAAAACATATGATATAACCGGGATTGGGGGTTTTTTGCTTTGAATTCCACTTACTAGTTTTTCCAGTCCTATAAGAATTGGGTTAACAGCTTTTCAGTCAGAGCCGGCAAATAATAAGGCATGGGATTTATTCGCTTTCTGCTCTATGTGTTGTGGGGGGGGGCGGAGGGGGGGTTAGGAAAGGTTACCGGGGGCTCGTAAACTTGTTTGGCGAAGGTGTTACCAATTTTACCAAATTATACTCAATTTCATGATTTTTGACAGCCATAATGAGGCCATGATTTGATTTATTTTATGTCACGCATGATATTAGCCAAATTCAATTGGTTGCTAAATATAATTATGCAGCTGCTGTTATCTTATGATTTCAATTTCCAGTGTGAGTTACATTATTCAAATTATATAATGTCATAGTGTATTGCCTGTAGAAAATGTAACAATGGAGATTTATCAATTAATTCTATTGAATGACAGGCAGGAATGTTAGAAACAGTGGCAATTTTATGTGTGTGTTGACTTTTACAGATGGTTTTTGATGGTTAGAGATAAATTCATTATCGGCAAAAGAACAAGTATGTAATTCTATTATTTGGTTGATTGCAGATAGATCATTTGCCCAGAGATGACCGGAGACTATTATTTCTGGTTTTCTGTATGTTGGGGTTTGGCCTTCCCGATAATTTGTTAGGTAAAGGTTAGGTCGGAGGAAAAACCATTTTTCTTTGCCAATTTCAAAACTTCGGAAAATCCCAGTGATTTAGAAAATTTGCCAGTGATATCCTAACCGTCATTACATTGAACATGTAGTAATCAAAAAAATAAACGTGCGCTGATACGCCTGATAGTAAGGCACTAAATGGCCACGAGTGTTCTATTCTCCTATGTCTTCTGTCCAAGGGTAATAAAATTTTCTGATGTACATCAAAGAAAATGCATTTACCCGCAGCAGAAGAATATGGTCGCTTTGGCTAGCCATAGGTTCCCTGCGCTCTATTCCTCTTGTCAAATGCTCACTCACCCGGCGCTTCCGTTCTTTGTTATGCATAGTGTTATGCGTAACCAATCTTCGGGATCGTAGGCAACCAATCGGGTTTGTCCTCTTGAGCCGGCTTTTGTATCTCTCAATTTACAATCGTCATTAGGCTTTATGGTCAGCGTAGAGTAAAAGGTGTGGTTGATATTGCAGGAAATTCTTCAACAACCACCACACCCTAGTTTTGAGGTCTCATAAGGGTTGTTTGGCCGAATGTGACCAATTTTACTCAATTATACTCAATTCTGATTTTGACAGCCATAAAGAGGCCATGCATTTAATTTTATGTTAATGCATGATGATGAGCCAAATCTAATGCTTGCCTAAATAGTAATTATGCAGCTGCTGTTACTTTATGATTTCAATTTTCCACGTGTGGTTTACTTATTTTCAAATTATATAATGTCATATTGTATTTGCCTTACACATGTCAAAGATGTAGATTTTATCATATTAATTTCTATTGTATGACAGGCAGGAATGTTAAGAACATGTGGCAATTTGGATGTGCGTGTTGACTTTCCAGATAGGTTATTTGTAAGGATGGTTAGAGATAATTCATTATCGGCAAAAGAACCAAGCCTTATGTAATTCTATGATGTGGCGTTGATTTGCAGATAGATCATTTGAAGAGATGACCGGAGAAAATTTATTTTCTGGTTTCTGTTTTTGCGGGTTTTTTTTGGCCTTCCCGATAATTTTGTAGGTAAAGGTTTAGCTGTGGCGGAAAGGGAAGGAAAAACCTTTTCTCTGACCAATTTCAAACCTTCGGAAATACCCAGTGGTTTAGAAATTTGCCAGTTCTCGCCTAACCTGTCATTACCTTTGACCACTTGGTAGTAATGCAAATAACCGTGCTACGCTTGACAGTAAGGAACTAAAATGGCGCGATGTTGTCTATTTCATATTCTTCGGGTCAAAGGGGTGGTAACGTGCACCAATTTGAAAAAGGACAATAATCGACCTAGAACCTAGACCCAAAAAAAATGAAGGGAATCACCATTGTCATGAGTTTCTCAAAAAAAATACATATTTTTGCGAAAGAAAAAAACAGTAGAAGATTTGAATTTCTTGAGTCGCCTCTTTTTCACAAATATGTATACTTTAGTATATTTTGGAAACAATAATTCAGAAGATACGGAAAAAAAAACAGTTTCCTTTCGATTTTCCTGCCTAAACACCCACCTTAAGCACATTTAGTGGATATGTCGCGCAGTAAAAAAATATTCAAATTATTATATTATTATTAATAGTTTATTATTATTATTTATAATATATTCGCCAAATTCATTCCGATCGAATTTTTCGTTTCAATGGTCCCGTTGTTTACCAAAATGATAATATAGACCTTTCTATGATTGACCCCTGAATATTCAATTAGATAGCCAATTCCTTAGTGATGGCCCATGGCGTAAAACGCCATTGCATTACAAGCTAAAGCGATTGGTGAGCAAAAGAAGTTTTATGTGGACTTGCCAAGTCCAATGCTGTCTGCGTGTGTTAACGTACTGCTATTAAAAAGTTTTTGCTTAGTTTGTTAACTTTTCAGACGATAATGTATCATGGTTGAAATCCTGATTAAATTATAATTCACTAGAAACTTTGGTTTGGGTGTTTGTAGTAACTCGCTTTGCTCATTATTAACGTATCGATTTTCATGGAAAGAGTGCATGTTGGCAAGATAAGACCACACCCAAAAAATTGTCTCAAAATTGTATGTTTTATCTTTTCAACATTTACGTTTCAATAACTATTACGAAAAAAAAAACAATATTGCACAATACTTCTCACGTTCTGCCACAGTTAGCCTTGTTCAAGAAGACTCTAACAACTCAGTCAAACTCGTTCACACGGCTGATACAATAATGCACAGATCTATTAGGCAGAAAATCATGTGAGGAGTGGAGCATATTCCCGCTCCTAAATAAACTAAAGAAATAGAAATACCTGGCAAAAATAATTGTATCAAAGCACCTAATTTAATGGCTCTAATTCCACCCGGCCTATGTTCCATGCTTGCAGTCTTCCATAGCAAGTTCAATATAAATTCCACCTCAGGGCAGAGCGCGTGTCATATCTGGAAGCTTTGCAAAACAATGATATGAGTTTTTATGCAGGATGAGTTTTATGCAGGAGATTAAAAACCAAAATCTATTAGAACAAGTTGTCGCCCTGAGTAGCATATCCACTGCACCGGCCCCTACCACAATGCACTTGTGGTTTTATACCCAGACTAGCAGGCTTCCTAGAAATCCATCGTGCACATCAGACATACCACAGGCTTATACCACTTTTATTTTGTTAATTGAACTTTCTCTAGACAGGGTATCCCCTTCAATGCTAAAGCACTGATTCAAACCTGCAAACACAAGTTCAAAATAATTGAGAATAAATGTCAATAGAAATAATTAGCAAGTTTGGTGGTTCTTAACTTGTTTTGCGAATGTGTTACCAATTTTAACTCAATTATACTCAATTTCATGATTTTGACAGCCATAATGAGGCCATATTATTTTAATGTTAACGCATGATATTAGCCAAAATCCTAATGTTGCTAAATATTAATTATGGCAAGCTGCCTGTTATCTTATGATTTTCAATTTTCCATGTGGTTACTTATTTTCAAATTATTAATGTCATATTGTATTTGGCTTAATACATTGTACATGTAGATTTTATATATATTACATTCTAATTGTATGACAGGCAGGAATGTGAAGAACATGTGGAATTTGTATGTGTGTGGTTTGACTTCGATAGTTATTTGTGGTTACGATAATTCATTATCGCAAAAGAACACGCTTATGTCATTCTAAAGTCTTGTTGTGTTGATTTGCAGATAGATCATTTGCGGAGATGACGCGAGACCTATTATTTTCTGGTTGCTGTATTTTTGGGGTTTGGTGTCCTTCCCGATAATTTGTTCGTTAAAGGTACTGTGGAGGAAACTTTTTCCTCTGCCAATTTCAAACTTTCGGAAATACCGCAGGGATTTTAGAAAATTTTCCAGTTCTTCTCTCTTCCTCCTAATCTGTCATTACCTTTGACCAATTGGTAATAATGCAAACACGTGCTAACGCTTGAGAGTAATGCACTAAATGTGCACGATGTTGTTCTATTCTCATATTCTTCTGTCCCAGGGTAAACATGTCCTGATGATCCATCAAAGAAAATTCATTACCGCAGCAGAAGAATATGGTCGCTTGGCTCGCCATAGCTTTTTTCCCTTCGCTCTTTCCTCTTTTCAATCCTCACTCGTCACCCTATACCCGGCGCTCTGTTCTTTGTTTGCATAGCTTATTGGTAACAAATCTTCGGATCGTTAGCAACCAATCGGGTTTCCTCTTGAGCCGGCTTTTGTATCTCTCTCTCATCGTACAATCGTCCTTAGGCTTTCTGTCAGCGCAGATGTACGAGGTTGGTTTGATATTGAGAAATTTCTTCCCACCCACCACACCCTCAAGTTTGAGTCCTCATCAGTGCTTGTTTTGGCCGACTGTGTTACCAATTTTACTCAAATTTATCCTTCTTTCATGATTTTGACAGCCATAAAGGAGGCCATGATTTTACTTTTTATAATGTTAACTTATTAGCCAAATTACTAATTTGCTAAATATTCTATGGCAGCTGCTGTTATCTATGATTTTCATTTTCCAGTGTGGTTACTGTCCCGGTGGGCTCACCACCAACCGCAAACCACTGCCCGCATGATCGTTACCAAGCTTTGCAAAAACCGGCCAAATAGGACGCCATGTGGTTAATGACATGGTTCCCCATCGTATGGTGGTTCCATCCCATTGGATATGTATTTGTGATACATGAATGGACGCAAAAACTGTATTACAACAGGGGTTCACATCTATGTTCGATCTCGCGTCCATATTTGTCGCGATTTTGGTAACGTTCATTACGGTCAGTATCAAAACAGATTGAGTGAGCCACCGGGGTTACTTAATTTCAATTATATAATGTCTATTGTATTTGCCTTTAACACATGTACCTGTCGATTTTATCATATTATTCTATTTAAGACGGCAGGAATGTTTTAAGAACAGTGGCAATTTGTAATGTGTGTGTTGACTTACAGATAGGTTATTTGTAAGGATGTTTAGAGATAATTCATTATCGGCAAAAGAACCAGCTTATGTAATTCTATTATGTTGTGTTTATTTGCAGATAGCATGCATTGCAGATAATGACCGGAAAAATTATTTTCCTGGTTTGGGGTATTTTTGGGTTTGGGCCTTCCCCCCCGATAATTTGGTTGGTAAAGTAGCTGTGGAGGAAACCTTTTTTCTCTGCCATTTCAAAACTCGAATCCCAGTGATTTGCAAATTTGCCAGTTTCTCTCCTAATCTGTCTTACCTTTGACCAATTGGTATTAATGCAAAATAAACTTGTACCTTGACAGTAAGGCAACTAAATGTGGCCGATGTTGTCTATTCTCATATTCTTTCTCTGTCCAAGGGTAATAGTGCAGCATTTGAAAAAAGGAAATATCGACCCTAGAACTAGACCAAAACAAATGAATGGAATCACCATTGTTCATGATTTTCTCAAAAAAATACATATTTTTGCGAAAAAAACATTATAATATATATTTTTGCGAAAAAAACATTTGAATTTCTTTGAGTTCTTAGCAGACAGCCTTGAACAAGGCGTACTGCACAAGTAAATGCACACACACCCATTTTGTACAGCAAAAAAGGCCAACTGATGACATTTCAGCAGAAGTTGCTGAAAAAAATATTGGTACAAAGTTAAAGTTTAAGTAGCTAATTGAACTCAAGAATAATGCGTCAATTTGTTTAGTTTTATTAACTTTTGTCTTGAATATCACATTTTGCATGACATTATTCTTATAATAAACAAATATCAAGATACCTTTTTAACTCATTTATTCACACCATATCATTCCATGATCAATCAAATTATAGTGTGATGTATATAAAACGCATTCAACGGATTACAATAACGTAATCCACAATAACCCTGATAAAGCGTAAACATTTTTGACCCATTTTTCAGATCTCAAACCATGACTAAGATTTTCTGGTTGAGAGTTTATATTTTGTTGTGGTCGGCAAAATTCTTAATTATCAATATTTTAAATAGCTTGTTTGGTTGCTGAGAAATGTTAATGGCGTATACCCACTTCTTACAATACAAGAAAAAACATAACACTCTTTGCAACAGAACACCTGAAATGTATTATATTTATTATCGTTCCCTGGAAATGCAGCGCACGATAGTGTTAAAAAAAAAAACCATGTGCGCTTGGCCGGATTCGAACCGAGCACCTTCGTATTACATGCATTACGCTCTACCGACTGAGTTCTCATCAAGCTGGGTCGTGCTCTGGTCATTTCCAGGGAAAGATTAATAATATAATACATCCTTGTCTACCTGGAGAACTAAGTAGTTTAAAATTTCAAACAAATATAATCGTATATGTTAAATATACAGTGTCTGATGCCTATCCGCTAAGGAAAGCGAAGGACAAACCTTTCGAACCTAACCCCTATAGATGATATTATCGCTAGTTCTCCCCGACCCAGCTTGAATAGCTTCAGTCCGGTTAGAGCGTCGTGCCTAGTAATATAACGACGGTCGCCGGTTCGGAATCCGGCCAAGCGCCATGTGTTTTTTATTTTTCAACACTTCGTGCGCTGGCCATGTTCCAGGGAAAGATTAATAGTATAAGACATCCTTGTTCTACCTGGAGACTAGTAGTTTAAAATTTCAATAAACACTGATATTCGGATAATTCACGCTGATTAGTGGTGTTTGTTCGGGCACAATCAATTGTCTCATATTTTTCGAATGTTTTTGAAGGCAAATATCCTCATAGAAAAGAAAATGGAAATCATGGCAAACCTATATATGTCCAAATGGCAGCTCAAGCTATTACCTTTCCGTTCCCATAAAAAAAACATTGTTGAAAGCTTTATTAACCAAGAAAAATGTATCTGGAAATGCACTGTTTTCATGAAGATCGCCCATATTACGTCACAAACTAAGGATCTACTGGCAGAATAGGTCAATCTTAAAGCAAATGTTATAGTCATAGATTATGCAATGTGGAGGGCGAATAGTTCTTTTTTTTTTTTATTAAAGGGATTGCCCGATTTCATTATGTTAAAATTGTGGCCTCTGAATTGACTGACCGTAACCCAATATTTCAAATCAGTTTAAAGTCGGAGCTAAAAAAAAATGTCATTTTGTTGCCCCTAGAAAATACGTTTTTAAAACTAATATTGGTCATAATTGGTCTTTCAAAATGTTGGCACATTTTAACTCATTTATTCACACCATATTCATTCCATGATCAATTCAAATTATAGTTGAGGTATATAAAACGCATTCAACGGGATTAACACAATAAAAAAAACGGTACACCAAAATTAACCATGATAAAGCAGTAAAACATTTTGACCATTTTCCGATCTCCATGGACTAAGATGGGTCTGTTGAGAGAGTTTTAGTGATTTTGTGGTCGGAAATCTTAATCATATTGAAATAGCTGTTGGTTGTGAGAAAGAAAATGTTAATGCCGTAATACACTCCTTACAAATACAAGAAAAAAACATACAATCTTTAGCAACAAGAAACACTGCTGTTGTATTATATTATTAAATCTCACCTGGCAATGGCAGCGCACGATAGTGTTCAAAAAAAACCAGGTCGCTTGGCCGGATGCGAACCGGCGTACCTTCGTTTTAAATGCACGACGCTCTAACCGACTGAGCTATCAACGTGGGTCGTGCGCCTGGTCATTCCAGGGAAAGATTAATAATATAATACCTAAAAAAAATAAAAAAAATAAAAAGTTTAAAATTTCAAAAACAAATATAAATCGTATATTTAAATATACAGTTCTGATGCTATCTTCTAGGAAAGCGAAGGACACCTTCGAACCTAACACTATAGATTGTATCGATCGCTATTTTAACCGACCCAGCTTGGATAGCTCAGTCGGTTGAAGCGTCGTGCATGTAATACGACGGTCGCCGGGTTCGAACCGGCCAAAGGCGCACATGTGTTTTTTTTTTCAACACTTATCGTTCGCGGGCCATTCCAGGGAAAGATTAATAGTATGAAGACATCCTTGTCTACCTGGAGAAAACTAAGTTAGTTTGATCTTGTTCTCGTCGTATAAAAATTTCGATAAAAAAAAAAAAAAACACTGATATTCGGATAATCAAAGTGCTGAGTGGTGTGGTTCGCACACAATGTCTTTCATATTTTCGATGTTTGAAGGCAAATATCCATAGAAGAAAAATGGAAATCATGGCAAACTATATATGTCCAAATGCAGCTCAAAGATATTACTTCCGTTCCAATCAACATTGTTAAAAGGCTTTATAACAAAAGAAAATGTATCTGGGACATGCACTGTTTTCATGAAGATCGACCCATATTACGTCACAAACTAGATTCTACGGCAGAAAGGTCAATCTAGCAAATGGTATAGTCATAGAGTATGCATGGGAGGCGAAGAGTTCCTTTTTTTTTATTAAAGGTGATGCCCGAGTTGCATTATGTTAAAAATGGATCTGAATTGAATGACCGTAACCAATATTTCAATCAGTTGAACGTCGGAGCCTAAAAATTGTTCTTTGTTGCCCATAAATACGCTTGCATAACCACTAAATTGGTCATAATTGGTCGTTCACAAAAGGTGGACATTTTCGCTCATAACATTTAAAAAAAAATATTTAACTCTTAGGTTTTCACAGGGTAAATGAGAAAATAAGTAGCTTTCTTCAGACACAAATATTTGACCACTTCGGTAATCGGTTGTCCCTGGGACGAGCATTAGCGGTGGCCAGGCATTTTGTAAGTGGTATGAAGAGAAAGGTTTTGGTCAGAGATCACAAAGACCAAAAAATATTTGAACAATTAAACAACATTTTTTTTCAAAGAAAACTAACAAAATTATCTTTAAAATTGCACTTTTTGTCCAAGACAATTTCACGATGCAGACAATGGTACAGCTGTGTTCCAGTTGTGGCAGGAGCTATAGTCATCCGGGCTACGAGTGGGAAATAATGGTGATAGGCAATGATTCAGTTGAATCTTCACGCAACATTAGTTTCAGTTCACGCTTTATTCCGTGTGTCGTCTATGGAGACCGGGCTATGATACCTGCCAGACAATGATTACTTCTACTCCGGACAAAGGTAGACATGTCGCAGTCAGAAAATTGTTGGGAAACCCAACATTTTGAAGAGTTGGTTAATGGCTTTAGCTTTTAAGGTTGCAAATTGAAAATAGAAATAATTAATATGGTTAAAGGACCACTAACTTGCCCATGAAATGAGGTATAAAATGGCATTAGTGACACGATTCCCCCCCCCCCCCCAAAAAAACAACACTGTAAACAAATGAAGTCATTCTAGGCGTCATTTTTCTATATCACACGGATCATTGAAAAAAAATCACAATGATGTAAACTACAAAAATAACTCTGGTTATAAAACCGCAAATTAGTATTTGTGGACCTTTATATAGAAGCTGGTGATTGATGTACGAGACTTGTACCACTGGGCTTAAGGGTAGAGGAAGGCAGGCGATATTGCAGTCAGCCGTAGTCAGACACACTGCCGATATGATTGTCTCAACATTATATATATTGTCAGAATCCTTTCAGAACGAAGTTGCATTAAGATACATTGCAAATATGTTAATATATGCCCTGCTCACACACACACAAACATTAGGTTGTTTACTTAGTATTGAACATTAATGTGCCTGGACTTGTTGGGGGAGTACGCAATCAATTATAGCGCACACACAGAAAATTTTGAGTAGTAGTCAGCGAGTTGAAGAACGAATTGAATGGAGACATTGTTTATCTTGTGAATATGCCCCACCCAAGATTCTACATTCAAGCTACAAATCATGGTCCGTCCCATGCTGATGAACACACACCACCAAACACCACAATTCACCTACACACAACACACCAACTCGCATCACATACCATTCAGGATTCTTTGAAGTGCGTGATAACATACTCACATTACACTTCCCTCATTCTTCAAAACTTGTCCCGCACGGGGAATAGGCCTCGGCGCAAAAACTAAAGACCCCCAAAAAGTAACGCAGCCATGCTAATACCCCCCCATAAGTTACAACCCATTGTCTAGCACTGAAAAACATTTAAAATGATATCAATTTCTGCAAAGTGACACCTTTCTTGCCTCCTTGTGATCATATCGCCCAACACAATGTCCATTTACGAAAATGTGTCCCATTTCAAATACATTGAAGACATTTTACAAGGTACAATACACAATCCATACATACGTGACACACACTTACGCGAAAAGAATGTGGTCTTCCACTGAATGGCAATCAATAGGCTATACCTGTGCAAACTTTAAAAAGAGAGATTTTTATAATGGGTATATGTGTTAGCAATATGACGCGATGGGCACGAAGGGTATACAAATTTTACGGAAGGAAAACGGAACCTATGATATAAGTTTAGGTTTCGTTGCAAAGACCAATGGGTTTGAACTGCTGTGGGTATTTAGAAATGCTGAGTACTTTTTGGGGTCTTATTAAACTCACTACCACACATAATACACAGTTTGGATGAAAGTCTCAGAAGTTTACGCATAGACAGCTTTAGAAGCTCTGAGAATTTTACACATAGATAAGGCGAGGGGTGGTTAGCTCCGTTAATCCCATATTTATAAGGGGTCCCAAAAAATAAGTTCCCCCTTAACTCGAGGACATTGTTGCATTTAATAAGTTAGAAAAGGAGGTTGGAAATTTAAAAAGTTTAAAAGAGAAGAGAAAGAACCATTTGGCTCTGCCCCAAACGTCCGTTGCTTGCAAAAAACTTTTTGGCATCAACACACGCTCCTTTTCAAAAATTGATGTTGTCAGAAAAAGTCCACTCTGGCAAGTGATTTTGCCACCAATGAAGAGAAAAAACTGTTTTCGAGAAAAAAACCTGGTTTGCAACCGAAAAAACCAGTTTTCAACCGAAAAACCAGGTGTTAAACGAAAAAAAACCACTCCGGTTTTCGATGTGAAAAACCAAGTTTTTCCAATCTGAAAACAGCAAGGTTTTTTGATAAACCAAGTTTATCGCCGATAAAACTTGGTTTTTTTTCGCGAGTAAAAAACCAGGTTTTTCAATCATTGTTATAGGGATTTGAAAACCAGGTGTTCGATTGAAAAACCCGGTTTCGATTCGAAAAAGCTAGGTTTTTTATAAACCTAGTTTGAATCAGCCGAGAAAACCTGGTTTTCGTCGAAAAAACTAGGTTTTTGAAAAAACCCTATCAAATTTGATTATATAAACCGGTTTTTCAATCGAAAAATCCAGGTTTTTCGATTCGAAAGCTAGGTTTTTGATAAATCTCGTTATCGGTTCGAGAAAACCTGGTTTTTCAGCGAAAAACCTGTTTTTCGGTTTGAAAACCAGGTTTTTCGGCAGGGAAACGGAGAAAACTGGCTGTTCTCTTTCATTGGCAAATACTTGCCATATCCACTTACCTTATGTTTTATAGGATCGCGCCGGCGTAGGATCGAACCCAAGACCTTCCAATCACAGCACGCACAAATTCAGAGGACAAAAGACCCTAGTACACGAGAGATCAAACAGGTGTATACTCAGTTGATAAAGGAGGAAAGATGCTGAATCGGACTTTGATTATGCATAACGGCGAAGTAACTGATTTTGCACAGGTTATAATTAAAAGTATAGATTTACATACTCTGGGGTATGTCACGTCCAAAAGTTGCACATTTGTTTGAAAATGAATAAAATTTCATCACCAATTTCTTTCTCTGAAACCAGTGACCATAAATGTACATCAGCTGTGGCCGAGAAATAATTAGCCACGTTGATTTAAGTAATTCTGCTCGGTTATGCAGAAGAATAAGCTCTCGCAAAATTACTTTTTTATCTGCAGTAGAGAGTCATGTTATATACCATGCAGCTGGAATGAGTTCAGTAGATTCACCACTCCGATAGCCTAATAGAAAGGGCATCAGCCTCGTGTCGGAAAAATTCGTAGGTCGATTCCCCGCGCTCCGGCGCAGTCTAGAAAACAAAAAAATAGTCCTCTTCACGAGTAAATAAAACCCTAGGATGACTCTGCGTTCAATAAACCTTAACCGTTTTGTATTTTCATCATTCCGAAAAGGAAACCAAAGGGAACAAAAAAATCTGATACGGAAATTTGTTGACATTCCTGTGACCTTCCTAACATCTGTGCATAAACAAAACTTAATTACAGTAACTTTACGGTAAGATTTTTTACGGTAAGATTTGGCATTTAAACAATTGAAACATCCTTTTCAATATCAGAATGCCCTTTACGCAGAACAAAATAAACATAAACAATAAAATTGTATAATTTTAAAATATAGTGTATTGTTTAAAGACAACTAAAACAGTAAGGTGGTACAAATTTTTCAATCGGACTAACGCGGTCAATATGTGTCCTTTGAAAAGATTAGGTGTTCGGAAACATAATGTCGAACATAATGCACTTTTCAGAGGTATATTAATTTGTAGCGTTTACTCTTTTCTCTTCATAAAAGAGGGGGCGCATGAGGGTTCTCTGTAATTTCAGACACCGGTAACAAATGGTTAATCAAATGATAGGAAATAGTGAAAAAATTACAGTTTTTAAACACCATTTTTGAAATCACTATTGTATACTAAACAATGACACAGCACCAAAAAATCTAGAACGATGTTGTTTTTGTTTCTAGGACTGCGCTGGTGCGGGAATCGAACCCATGAAGTACCGATCACTAGGCGGATGCCCCGGGCGCATAAAGGGGAGATAAAACTTAAAGGAATTAGCAGCGATAATGGGAGAGAATCGAAAAAATGTGGAAAGTATTTTTTAAACTGATAACTCAGGGGTTAAGTGTGTACACTTCCATATAATGCTTTAATGTAGACACAAAACACAAAATAGTGAAAAATGAATGAAAGATGGGGGGGGGGGAGGGGAATTTGTCATTACCGCTCCCTCAAATAGACAGACAGCAGTGACCCTCTCAAAAATCTACACTAAGAACAGTATGATTGTTGTCTACACCAGTACAGAATAAGCAGAGATCAATAATGGCGTGGTGTGTAGGGTCAAACTGCTGTAGCTAATGCGGCACAGTATCAAGCTTAAAAATTGGATATTCACAGGGAAAGGCTTTTGGATCTCAAGTTGGAATTGCATCCGCACCGTAATAGAATGATCGAATCAGATGAAAGCAAACCGCCTGGTCTTTAACCCTCGCTACCGAAGGGGGGGGGTTGGTTACACCCCCCCTTCAGTTTTTTCACCGGCTCCTAACCCCTTGTGTACAAATATTTAATGTAATGTCACTTGACATGTTCCGCTCTTTTTCATCCAAAAACAAACATAACGAGGGTAGGTACAGGAAGGATACAGGGTGATCCCAAAGTGATGGAGGGGGGAGGAACACCCCCCGCCTTCGGAAGAGACGTACAAACATCTTAGCACAACAAGGAATATCAAACAAAAAAGGTACTTGATGTTGGTACGAATTAGATAGCTATGGTCCTCTCTCTCCAATTGATACCAAAAATAAGTCCGACATGCCTAGTCATACGTAAACAATGACGTCATAAAGTTCGCATTCAGCAAAATTCAATTTCCATAGACACACATAGGGGATGTGGCTCGTTTGTTTCAGCTTGGACTCCAAAGGCTCGTAGACAAGGTCACGGTTTATTCCGTTACATGTTGCTATGGTAAGCTAGAACACTACGTTCTTCATGGGGGACACTCAGTTCTTTACACCGGGATACCAAGGGGTGAAGCCCATTAAAAACCAATCGTCCGGGCTGGGCGCTGACATTTGAATATTGCACGGAATAATATTAGTGGGTGCTTGTATAAACAAATGTCAATTCGATACCAAAAATGGGGTGCTATTGGGTGGTTAAATTTGTCCTACCCATGGTCACACAACGAATGAAAATGACACGTCAGTCGTGTTGATTTAAATAAACGCCTCAAGGGATACATCTTTCACCTAAGCGCAGCCGAAGCACCTAAGCGCAGGAGTATCGAGCACAATGATACCAGTGTGCCACTATTATACACCTGGCACCTCGAAAACATACATCAATTGTATCAAGTACCAGATTAGTGTATATGCAAAAGCGGCACCACAGTATGTGGAAGAAGCGGAAGCAGCCAGTGCTTTCTATTGTTGGTACTCTATGTTTATTGTGGTCGGCAAAAACATGCGAGGACGATGGGATCTAAAGAGGAACCACAGTAACGTTGGCTCTCTTCTACTATGATGAACCCTGCTTGGGTGATTCGGTCATACACGTGCCCTACATTGAAATACGTGTAAGCATTCAAACATGTGGCGATGAAGTGCAGCGTAGTCAGCTATTTCAAACAATCCATATGCATGAAGAGGCAACCAACAGTCAGAGTGTTACGAGGGTATATGCATTTATTCCAGACTAATAAGTAGATTAATTTCCTTTGAGGCAGTGCGGATATAGTTCTACTATGCATATTCAACGGCGCAGACATAAAGAAAGCGTAACTTTGTTTGGAGTAGCAGGTGGCGTAATTTACAAGGATGACTCGGAATTTCCTGCGGATGGGGCGCCCTCAATTTCAAAAAATTGTGTTTTTTAGGGATATGCAGATGCTTGGAAAATATATAATCACTGTGTGAAATTGTCAAGTTAAAACGAATTCCGTCTTATAGAAAATCACACCTTGGTGTTATAAAATTCGATCCGGTTACACACGTATCTATGGGACGAAATACTACACAATGTTACTGCCTCAACGAAAATCCGATTCATCTCACGTTCGGAATTGTGATTTAAGGTTACTATTTTGTTCTAGTTGAAGATTTTGATTATTACACAAAAAATAATGATATCGAAATTAGAGTCGGACTTAAGCCTGACCGATGTGGGTCTTTTTCTTTTTTGGGGTTGGTATATTTGATGCCCCCACTTTGTCTGCACCCACTAAGATCAGACGCCTTTACGGAATTAAGTGCATTGTAATACTGTAATTTAGTCCGTAAAGGTGCTATTAGATTCGATTTACTTGAAGAAATTCAGGTTAGAGTTCAACTTTTAATTCTCCCAACCATTTCCCAGAGGGTTTGGACCCAAAATTCTGAATCAGTACCCTTCAAAATATAGAAAAAACATCTTCAAACCTTCGTCCCCAAACTTCTAGAGATCGGAATCTGATTTATAACCATACAAAAAATAACTGCTCTAAGCGTTGGTGTGTTATGCAAGCAGACTTAAATTCATTCTTGCATGAATGGTGAGTGCTCATCAGTCTCCATATGAGTGAACTCGTGTCATTTTCATGACACCAATGTTGGGAAAAATTTTGATCTATAACGTGACTTAGCCGATGTAGTCAAGGAGAGTATAGGCTCAGTGTGATGTGAAACTGAACAACAACTTTCTAAGGTAACAAAGTGATTTCAATCTGTTCTGTGAATACATGATCAATTTTATCATTTGTTAAATATCAAGAGTAAATTTGCCGCAAAAGATTCTTGAAAGCTGGATAATTTCACTCACTTTAGAGGGGGCCCTGTAATAGTCACTCCAAAAGAGTGAAACTCACTCTTTTGCATTTCGAGAGGAATCTACGTGTATTTCTGCAAAGCAAAAGGAAATAAATTAACCAAAAGTAGGATCTGTATTTCGCAGTCCAAAAAGGCTATGCCTTCCTTAGGAATCACAGTGGCGTAGTTTTATAACCATTGAACAAATCAGGCGGCGAAGGTCATTAATGTTTCGTTTAAACTGAAGTTGGGATAGGAGGATATTAGAGGTTGCGAAATATACGGTAGACCAATTGCGACATATCCGCTAAATCGACTCACTTGGCCAACCAAATTACATTTAATCTACCAACAGACCTCTACACCTTCTGGCATATAGCTAGAAAACGCTATTGGAGCAGACTTTTCTATCAACAAAAAATGTTGGATTGAAGAAATTGAGAAAAAAAGACTCGACATTGATAATTTAGGGATTTTAGTTTCAAATTTTGCCGTTGCCTTGCATCTCTTTCCGTCACGCAGGACCCACAGTAGTGTGAATGGGAAGAGTGAAGTAGCGATGTGGATGTTTTGTTGTCAGAGATGGAGTAGTTATATTAGCTCGCACCCATTGCGAGCCCGAGCCGGTCGGTAGTGGATTGTATTGAAGCAGGCGGGCTAGGCTTGAGCACTATTGATTTTGATGATCACGTTTTGTGTATTGTCGTGATTAAACATAGGCTTATAATCGTTCAAAGTAGTACCACATATATACCCATGAGACATGTGTTTCTGTCAAAATGGCTATATGCTCACACATCACTGACTGGGGCTTCTACACGAGCGGATCAATGTGGCCAGGGGCTTGCATGGTGTATTAATCGGGTATCGTGGTACCACGGTTAAGCACCACTGTACAGCCCACAGCGTAGCTCTGTTCGGTCTTGCAGGCATTGAGGGTGTAATGACGTGACTCTGCATTAGCTTTAGATTCGATTGTGCTGCTTTATTCACAGTGCGGTGTTTGCAATGGAAAGGCAAGCGCTTGCGTTTCTAGGGTGCAAAAAACCTAACGCGCACAGCGACGTCGCCCAACCCTCAAACTGAGAGCGAAATATAGAGGAGGTGGATAGGAACAAGGCGTCTATCGCGTTTTCATTGCATCACACAGTGTCACGCCCAATAACGCGCGATTCCATTACGCAATGACGTTGCCAACGCACTTACGCGATAGATTGGATTTGTCGCAATACATCATGCGTAATGCAGAAATGTGCATGGGAAGACGCCAACGTCCCTTCACAAAACATCTGGATCTTGGAAGTGCCACATACATTGATGCGGATCTGGTGCCACATGCAGATAGCCCCACGTATGTTTTCGGTCTTACATTACCTTTGTGAACATGACATCTGGTTGTCTGGAAACATTCCGCTCAGTGTTTCTTAAGCCTGTGAGGACACGATTTTGTACGCAACGGTTCAGATTTGACGCGTGACGAAGGGCGTGGATGGACGCACTACGATTTGGAGTTCGAACAGCAGGACTCGTACGGACTCAAATGGCGAGTCCGAGTACTCAGATTGTGGGGACTCATGCTCGGTTGACTCGGACTCGGCTCGGGTCCCATGGACTCGAAACCTCAGGTCCCATGCATGGAACTCGGATTGCCGCCGGACTCAGACCTGCTGGGACTCTGACTTGAATTGACCCCAGTGGACTGACATTCAACAACTAAAACAACACTAATCTCCAATACTGGCCTACTGTAGTTGAATGATCACCAGCATACCATGATTTGTTACATGCTCAATCTTCAAATATATAAATATGGCTGACACAAACTTATCTAAATCAGATGAACATGATATTACATAGCCTCGCCAATGAAGCCCCCCCTTATCCAATAATTTGTGAATGATTCAAATCAGAAAAAGTCACAGGATTTAATTGGAACGGATAGATGATGTATGTATGTTTACCATGCAATCAATGCACGAGCAAGCATGAAGTAGGGCGGTTACAACGCCACACCAGACTTGTGGAAAAGCGTGTGAAGATCATACCACGTAGAGTTTTTAATTGCTGACTTGAAGACGCACGCGCTCTCGTTAGCAGCTTAATTATTAATGAGCATGCGCAATAAACAAACTTGTGTTGCGACTCCGTCAAGAAGTGGGCGATTGTTGGACCGAATGCTGAGAATAATGACATTCACCGCATGGAAACATTCCATGTGTACCCACTGCCAAGGGCGGCTATAGGGACGGTAACCACAACACTTAAATGTCTGTGCATGAGGCATTATTAAGAGGAGGAGACTTCACAGTATATCAAGAGTGATATATGGAATGTACCAGGATCGTCTGCAGGATTGTCCTTTTAGTTTGGGATGAGGTTTGCAGACTGTAAAAAAAACTGTAAGGTGAATTCTGAAGTCTCTATCCCCCCCCTTCAAAAATTTAAATGTACCTTGTTGGACTTATTTACACGTCATCATCATTATACTTGTTGATTGGTCTCTAGGTTGCACCTTGATCAAAAAGAGGGAGGAAACATTTGTAGACCCACTTTACAAATTGATGTGATACTATTAGACTTATCAGCCTCTGTATGAGTGAGAAACTATGAAAATTAGTAATGTATTGAAAATTGTTAATTAGATGTTTGCTTTAACGTGGCAAGGGAACTCTCATTTTGAAAATGGTTCTGCTAATGTTTGCTTAGGTTTCTTGATATCAGGGACAATAATTAAAGGTTAGCATGCATCTTTTCAGAAATAAATGGCCCCACATTTCTGCATGAATGCCCCTTCTCGTCGCATTTGCATCATAAAAGCTTTTCACTCTATATAACAGCATTTCAGGATTTTATTATGAACACAATAACCGAAACCAATATTTTCACCAAAATATTTCAATTTTTCACAAACAAACACACTAGTTTTTACCTAAAGACAGGTCAGGAGCCACTATAGTAAAAATATTGAATTTTCCGAAATATCTAAAAGTGAAAGGATAGATTGGAAGTTATACTACAGTACATTATCTTTTCCATTGAAAAAATTGACAGAAAAGAAAAAAAACCCAGGGTTTTTAAAGGTGCATCGTGATTCCATCACTCCGGTTTGTTAGTTGACTCCGATCTTGTGGTTTATGTATGGCGATTGGCTTGTTCCACAGCCCATAAGCCACTGTGCCGTAATTTCCGTATGTTTGTACACAGTAAATACAAATTGTGAATTTCTTAAAGATACGGTCGATGTATGTGGAATTAGATATAGCATATGGATTTAAGATTGGGTGGCAATGATATGAAATCTCAACTTTTGAGGTATGTCGGGGAGGACAAGTGGAATCACGAAAGCCCTTAAAGATTCTGATTCCATTCAATTACGTGTTGTACTTAAGTGACCGAACTAAGCAGTGACTAAAATATCATTTTTGGATTCTATTAGAGTGAAATGGTTATCCAGAGATAATAAAAATACATTGCCCATGGCACAGTCAATAGCTTCATTCACTAGGTATTGAGCAAATACATATCTGTATTTTAGTAGGAATTGATGATACCCACGAAACAGGGCAGCTGTGGTTAACAGTGCTCATCCAAGGCTACTGAAATGAGCCCTTCGGTAGATTAGCATGCCTTCCCATATAGTGATATGGTAAGGTGCTTGTAAAATACTTTTGTGGATATGCCAAAAATCTTATTTTATGATTTTTTGATTTATCAAATATTGATAGTCTGCCTGAAATCACTTGCAAAGAATCTATTTGAGGACCATTTGGTTTTCCCTGTGCATTTAGCCAAAAATGGTATCATATTAACAACGGCAGTGTTGGAAAAAATATGCATGATCTATATTACAAGTGTTATTGACACATCATTGTGGAAAAAAAATCATTACTAAAGCGTGCTTATATGTGACCGCATTGTTCACCATAATATAATAATATAGAACTCTAACAACATGTAAGGCGGAAAATTACCATATTCAACGAATTTAATGAGTTGTATAGGGGCTGTATATAACAAATCCTCTGGAGGGACAGCCGTGTTACAACTTCGCAATATTAAAGTTATGTAAACTTTGTTAATTTGCTGGGATTCCTGTCAATCTAAACTAGGTGATGAAAACGAGTGGGAGGAAACAAAAATAACCAGCAGTATTCATTAAATATTGGATGGGTGGTAAATAACCTTTTTAAATTATATGGTCTCAAACAAACACTACTGGCCAAAAGTATTTCAACATTGCCGAAGAAAAACGAAATCATAATCACCAATTGATTTCAAATATTACATGTTATGAAACACAATACGATGAATTCCAACGTTGTGGTTTACAACATATGTATCCAAATCCAAGATAGTGAAAAAAAAAAAACCTTTTTTAATTTGATTGTTATGTTCCCTGAAATATGGCAGATTAAAGGAACAGCTAACGTAACTTGCCGATTCCACGTCAGAAGGAATACAGACACAGAAACAACAGAAATGGCTTCAAAAAAAAGACAAATGATTAGGGAGGAAAGGATCATAGTGGTTAGCTGTGCGGAAAATGAGATAAATCAATGAAATCAAGTGGTTCGAAAAATTCGAGAAATCAGGAGACCACAATGCATTGCAAGGTAAATCACGTGGTTGACGTAAATCATGTCTAAACGTTTCACATATGACATACAGCACAATGCCAACGGTGCGATAAAAAAGTTTTTCCATGTTTTAACACATGACCTCTTTTTGCCATTAAATTCCCGGTCCAAACGGTGATGAAACAGCTCCCATCTTTAGACATTATATCATTTTCGGTCCATACCAATCACACCGATTTTCGCCATAAACCTTTAGAGTAGACCTTGACAAACCCGTCGTACTGAGAGCACGTTCGTGGCGCAGCCAGAGGTAAGAGAAGTAAAATACAATGGAAAATCGTTAAGTTCGTGCCCCGTCTAGTCAAGAGTGTTTGTGCCCTGGGGCCAAGATTACTTTTCTCAATGCCCTGTTTACCCAAGCGAAAGCTGGGGAGCGGTTATGGGGAATTATTACAACTAAGTGCGATAGGGATTGTGCGATTCGCCAGCTGCGGGCAGGTGAAGCGAAATGATGGTGACGAGTGGCAGTCGTAATAATAATTAGGCTGCGCTTTGAATCCTGGGAAGGCGCTTACAAATGCTGTATATTATATTATTATTGATATGAATGTCAATTAGAGATTATTGTGCAGCTCTTTGCCGTTCCTGTGCATGTATTTCTTCTGGAGCACAATAGACGAGTATCATTAGGCAGTTCCTTAACCCGCCATATTAGGAATCATGACAATCAAATTAAAATTTTTAGCAATTTCACTTATTTTACTGGCAAGCAACATCGTTTGAAAAGCCACTTGACAAGGATGACGTAATGGTGCTCAGGAACTCCTGGTACATTTAAATCATTTTGAATATAAGCTTTTTCCCGATGTTGCAATACTTTTGCCAGTGTGCGTACAACACCATGGTAGACCTATGTCAGGGAAGGTAAACCAAAAAAATATTACAGCATCTACTGAAATGTATGTGTCATCTGATGTCGGGAGGTTTTGAAGGGCCAAAGGTCACATGAAGTCATGAAGTTCACATGAGGTCACAAATAACGAGGCAATACCAAAGGACCCACGGATCTAAAGGTCATGAAAAGTGATGTTGCACACCACACACTTTTGCTAGGAACACACGCAAGCTATTTGATAATAATCGACATTTTTTTGGGGTGACCTCTAGGACAGTAGCATAGAAGGTGAGGGGGGGGGGGGGGGGGGCGTTGCCACACAGAGAGCTTTGGACATGTCTCGTTCTAATTAGCTATATTATACTTATTGCAAGATCAACCGTCGAGAAGTCTTGAAAGTAATGATCACATATTAAACTTAACATTAGGGTTATTCTTAAATATCAAATTAAGTTGCTCAAACTAAACTATATAAAGACTAAAGAATTAACATGGGAATCATCCCACAAAAAGGTACAAAGATGTACACTTACCAACATAAAGAGAGGAAATGAAGAAAGGGGTCAGGTCAACATTGTAGTATGAGGCGGTGTGATGGTTTAGGATTTGTTGGCTTTTTTGCTACATTTTGGAATTTGGGTCTAAAATGTAGATGATTAACCTCTAGGATATCCAAATCAAATTCTACAATTTGCTATCCCTTCCGTTTGGCGGCCATTTGGTTTTCCAAAAAGGGCTACATTTCAAAATATTTGTTATATCTGACTTCTGATGCAACAGAGAGGCTCCAAGTGGTGGCAAAACCCCAGTTTGTGATGTCAGTGAATGCAAATATTACATTTTAAAAAAATCACAGATTGTTTCCTTCAGGCGGCCATCTTGAATTTCAAAATGGCTGCCATTTTGAACATATACTTCGCCCAATATCTGGACTTCTGAGCAACATGGAAAGCTCCAATAGGTGACAATACCCATGTTTGTGAGGTCAAGGAACACATATTACAGAAAGTCGCCAATTGTTTCCTTCTGGCGGCCATCTTGAATTTCAAAATGGCTGCCATTTTAACATATAATTCTCTCAATATCATGACTTCTGAGCAAAAAAGAAGGCTGACAATTGGTGGCAATAATCATGTTGTGATGTTAAGGAAAAACATATATAATCCAGAGAGTCGCAGATGTTTTCCTTCCGACAGCCAAAATGGCTACTATTTTTTAAATACTTCGCCCAACCCACTGAAATCCGGGAATACTGGGAGAGTCATCGCTATGGGTAGTTTTAATAAGTGTGTATATAGGTATCAATCATTGCTGGCCATTACGTTCCAGTGCAATTTAAGTAGTGAAACCAATATATACAACTATATATCGCGCTGCAGCCCGAGATGCTGTTCACCAGCAGTGCAGCAAAATGTACTGTCCGTCATTATTGGGAAGTCAGATGGAACATGCCCCCCCAACCATGCACTTGCATGTCTCGAGCAATCACCTCAATGTACGGTAACGTGATCGGACGACCCCTGTTTGGGAATGGTAACCTCCAACATGTGATGTCGAGACTACTTGATCAGTGCCATATAGTACACAGCCATATGTCGACAAAATGGGGTTGTCAATTTTGTTTAAAAGCGATTTTCAATTGATTTTATTACTTTGAAGGTGAAGATTCACAAACCATGTTGCCATTTTTTTCTAGACAATTTAGACCTTCAAATCCAAGATGGACGCGTGACGGAAATTCAGCATAAATGGCATTCATTATATTGGGCGTATGATTTACAACTACAACTACCATTATTAATGATATTAAAGAATAAATATGCCAGTTTTAGGGAATGGGATTGTATTTTATCTTTTTCAAAGTATTTCACCTTTCAAAAGGGCTGCCATTTAGCACAGAATGGTCGCCATTACCGTTACAATGTTTAATAATTGGGTTTAAAAATGTACTATTTCATAAAATTGCTGGAAAACACCACCAGATGAAGATAGAATACATCTAAAAACACTCTAGAAATTATAGTCGGATGTTTTTTAAGCTATTTTTGTTCAAAAATGGCTGCCATTTAGTTCAAAATGGTCGCTATTACCTTCATAATTTTAAATAATTGGTTAAAAATTCCTATTTCACAAATTGCTCATTTAACCTACCGACAGAGATGGAAAATCATAAAGCAACTGGAATGATATATTCTGCTGTTTAAGCTATTTCTCTGTTCAAAATGGCTGCAAGTTATTCAAAATGGCCACCATCATCATTTCTATAGTAAAATTTAGGTTGAAATGTTAGGTTTCTGCCACTTAAAGATTTAGCGTTTTGATTACATTACTTTTTCGTATTGCATATTGTCGTGTACTGCTGGCTGAGACTCGTAAACATGGCAAATTAAGTTAGAATATACCATAAAATAGGCTGACAATGACACCCTTGACATTAAAAACAATTTGATTTTTTCAGAAAGTTTCTAACAAAAATCTTTCTATCTTCTTTGCTCTATGGTGTTTAAGGAAGGCCAAGTAAGCCCAAGAAGCAACGATAAGCAATTGTGGCACAATATATGGACGAGAACCACCAAGAGTCAAGCAAATCCCCAAACTTAGAAAGAACTTAGAAATAAGGACCAACTAGAAAGAAATAGGACCAGGCAAGCAAGCTAACAAGAACAATTGTTGCGGAGATAAACAAATAGGTAGAAAGATTTAAAAAGGACAATCCCAAACGCAAGCAACACAAACAGAAAGAACTTGAAAAAGCCATTAGGGGCAAAGAACTAGAAGCAAGCCAGGTGACAGGAAAATAAATAGCCAAAATAAAGCAAACGGCATAGCCAAGCGAATCCCAACTAGAAAGAACTTACAAAAAGACCAAATAGAACGAAATAGGAAGCAGCAGCAAGCTATCAAAGAACAATTATGCAGCAAGATACACCAATAGTTTGACATCAAGATAAGAGACAAGCCCCAATGCAAGTAGCCTGCAAACAAGTAAGAAAACAGAAATATGAGCAAGATTGAATTGAATGATGAATTGAGGAACCAGATGAATTGAGGAACCACGAACAAGAAGAGACAGATACCTTGCTACTTCACGCGTCCCTATGTCTGGTCAGATCCTGCTGCCAACTGCCTCAAATCCAGAGAGAGTGGAAAGAAGCTTGCGATCAACCAAGTACCATCTATTGGTATTGAACCTGGTCAGCATCTTCCACCTGGTGTTGACTCCTCATGGGCTGAATGGCGAGCTTCAACAGATGAGAACCAGAACTGGCCGATCTGAGGTTTCATTGCAAAAGTGCGGCCTACTGGACGAAAACCAGTCAGGACACTCCCTGTGGTTGTGGAAAACGCCACCATGACACTGGCACATCTCTGGGTCTGACCAACGGATGGAGCACAATGCAACAGGCAAGGACCTTGCGGAATTTTCAGTTGAACAGCAGACGTACTCATCTCTGGTGGATCCATATTTGAGAACCAGTGTGTTTGGACACGATAGAGACGACTTCATGCGTGTTCAATTCAAGGCGATGCAGAGATAGCTGTACATCACCAGAGTCTTGTGATAATATCTTGTATCCAAAGCTACCTAAGACTTACAGTTTTCTTCACTGAAAGGGAAAGAAAATATGAGAAGATAGGAGCCACGGAACTGAAGGAAGGGTGTTTTAAGATATTCAAGTCCCGTAACGATGATGAAATCCATAATGCATTGGCACAGCTTGTCAGGGGAAGAACCTTCCTTTTCAGGAGATTGTTTCTCAGTTGCAAAGTTCGTCTGCTTACTGTACAAGTGCCACACTAAGGTCAAGGAGCTACGATGGTTTTGTACTCCAATCGTCAAGCCGAAGGAGAAAGTCTTCCCCAACGGAAAGTATATAGCTACTATAGTATATATTCAACCATCGTGTCACCTCTAGTACTTTTCCGAGGTATTGGCATTGAATGAGGGGAGGTGCAGTGGATGAAAATAAAATTCCAACGAAACCTATTGAAAACATGTAGTCCGATAGCAGAGAAAGACAAATCCATTCTGAGCTTCAATCAAATCATTCAGGTTTTAAACACAACAATAGCTATATTAACTCTCAATACATTCTGACTAATCGTATGTGCTTCAACGGTATTCAAAGTAACAGGTGGGTTGAATGCTACTGACTTTTGAGCCTCCCGTGTATGGAATGGAAGGAAACACAAAACAAAAAAAAAACGTATTTGCCTCTCTATAATCATGAAAGGTCAGATTATTTTAGTTCGTCTTCATGAAACAGAGGAATCGGGCCACATATTATGCCTCCTCTCCAACTAATCGACGATGTCCAAAACTTTCCTCCGGTGACACGATGGTTGATCTACTATAGTCCCCATATTTTCGTAGAACACCAGCGCTGTCACTTCGCAGCCTAGTTTTAGCCGTTTAAGATAAGCAATCGATATACTCCCTTGCGAGGTGACGTAGTAGGGAAAATTCACCTATGCAGTACTCTATTGTACTAGAAGTAGATGTGTTCGAGGGTCTCTGGTTTGGGACCGAACTTTTTCGCAGGGTAAACCTGTTGGTTGGTGAGCGATCAACCATTCAAATTCCACAAGCATATTGCTGGAGTTGATGTAGTTCATTCTGTCTGATGTCTTTGGCTTCTGCATGAGCCCAGAGACATAGATCGCTATGAGTGCAATTTTGGCTGATTTGTGCATTTGTTGATGATGTTATGCAGAAACCTCGCTCGGTGTTTTTACTTCTATTGGAAGTAGTAAGTAGACCATCCCCTGCTTTCACAGTCAGCCTATAGATCTTGGTATTTGCAATTCTTTATTGCATATTCATTAAGCAGGTTCTCCCCCATAGGTACCGTCAGCTCCATGATGATCACTGTCTTTGTTTGGGTAGAAAAGATGGTGATATCTGTCTCTAGCTGTCGCAGTGATTTCTTGAGGGAAACCATGATTTGTTTGATGTTCTCACCCATCAGGCATATCCAGTCATTGGCCTCTTCAGAATGGTGTTGGTCTGTCTTAGGCATTGGTAACACTGGATTCTATAAGCTGTACATCAGCTGGACTGAAAGGCATTTAGAGGGATGGAGTTCAGATTCTCAGGTGCGATGTTCCCCCCCCCGATTTGCCTCTACGAGTACAGTGCCAGACCTCTGTAGTATTACTTTCATGATTGGTCATGCGCCAATTGTATCTCCACTTTTTAAAGAAGTAGATATACAACCATTAAGGATGTGGAAACAGTGTACAATGACGATGAGGACATAATTGGCAGAGTCAAAGATTGGTCTTGCCCCACAGCTTCCGATTGGCAGGGATGGAAGTTGATCATGGATTGCGTTATGTGGAAAGATAACAGCTCTGGCGTCAGGACATACAAGAAGTTTGTGTCAGGAAGTGTCGACCTGCATGGCCGACTCCCAGGTTCAACCACTGCCCTGGTTTCGCACATCCGTAAAGGTAGACCAACATTTCCTTTGTTCTTGATGACTTGTGTCTTTGATCAGCTGTTGTTCTTTTTGTACCCAGACCGGCTATATCCGATGACCTCTAGCCATTCCTTTACAACTAGATGACGTTCTTTCTGTTCTAATTCTTTTATACCATTTATAGGCTTTCGTGAAATTTGTCCTTGTACTTCCATGCATTTTCTGTAGTGTAGTGTACTTCCATCTTTAAGAGTATTTGAATGGCTCCAAGACCACAGCCATAATCAAACTAGTACAATGTGGATGCAAGAAAGTGCGTGGCTCTGGAAATTGCAACTGTCGAGTCAACAAGTTGCTGCACTGCAAAATCTGGGCGCTTCCAATATTCAATGTCACAATGTAATACAATATGTTCAACAAATAGATGGACACTTAATGAGGCAGGGGTTTTGACACATTTCAAGTTATTAGTCACTCATGTTATTAAGACAGTCAACATCGGACAGGTGATATTAATTATGGACCAAGCGATAAGATCGTGGTCAAAGGAAAGGGGCTGATTCAATTCCTGGCAGGTTTGATATAAATTTTCCCCCAAGTCTCATTGCAGGTTTATGGCAAAGCTATCTATATCTTGATATCAAATAAATAGTGGTCAGTGTTTCTTTGAATTTTAGATATGAGTCATCGGAATTGTTTATATATAAAGGTTAAATATTTTGTTGTTGAACAAGCTCAAGACTCAAAATACGCTACAATGAATACTTAAAGTAGTTAGGACTGTGGTGAGCTACATAATGCATTCAGAAAAAATATAACTGATTATCACGATTTGTTGATGACTTCAAGCATCTAAAACAAAGACTTTGTAATCACTAACAATGAGTATCATAAAAGTAAAACACTTTCATGCATATGTTATTAACTAATAGATGTATGGGGAAGATGGATGCACATTTAACAGTGTACCACTTTTTAACATAGGTTATTAGTAATGCAGGTGGAATGAGAGACTACTTTGGGCGGCCATCTTGGATTTGCAATATGAGAGGAAATGTCTTTCATATACGATGCATGTATGAAAATAAGATAGATGTCCATTCAAAGTCCAACAATTACATGTTACAACCATGCATAGGATATGTGTTTCACATTACATGCATTTATGCAAACCTTGGTCTAGTGGCAGCCATTTTGGCAGCCATATTGTTTATAACTTTTTGAACTACCTATAATCATATATTTAAAATGTTAGGAAATGAAAGCAAATATTTCCACTCATTAAAATTCCCATTTGGACTACTTTTAGCCTGTGTTATTTAAGTCAGTGTTTGCCCACTACAGGTGATCTGGCGGCCATTGGATCCCACTTCCCTCTTCAGAAAAATGGCACATGTTTTTTTTAGCCAAATCGATTAAAACAGGCGCAACCTCTATATTTAGAGGGATCCCATCTGTTGAGAAGATTTCATATTGACTGGTGATCCGTATCTATGGTTATCTAGTACGCAGGTTTGAAGTACGTACACTTCAAATAACCTTTTCACAAGTAGGTCAGAATCCGGATTCTTCACCAGAAGTTTCATTCTTGACTACAGAGCTGTCCGCGGTGCCTCATTTTGTGCAACGCAGGTTAGGTCTCAAAAAGTTTAGTCGAGCGGATAACTTATTGAGGCATTCCCAAATGACTATGTCTTACAACAAACAGCAATCGATGCGCTTACATAAAGAAATTCCCTTCTCTGGATACAGTACACTTCCCACCCATTCTTTTAAACCTTAGATTTTAGTATCTAGCGTGCAGGCGCAACCAGGGTCGCAGCTACTATAGGGACAGAGAGGACAAAGTCCACGGGCCCCGAGAGGTTAGGGGCCCACAAGAAGTTGGAGAAAAAGAGAGGGGAGGGAGGAAAAAGAGAAAAGGAAAGACAGAAGAGGGAGGGAGAAAATGATTTGGGGGCCCCACTTAACATATTTTCAAAACAGGGACTAATGGGGTTACCATGCTGTATTTATTCTTCGAGACCTTTAGAATGCCTGATACGTACAGATATGGTGAGAGGCCATATTTTAACTGTGAATGCAGGCCAAAGTCTTCATTTGATACCGACAGCGAGGGACCCAATCTAATGTCATGTAGGAAAGTGCATTTTTAAAAAAAGTACTAGGGGCCTTTACCAGGGCACCAAGAACAAAATTATGGCATTGGATTCAATGACCCTTGTTATGGGCACCGCCGTGGTGGTTTTATTATTCTGTACTTAAATTTGGAGCCCTTTGGGCCTAGTGACCCAATGGCAATAGACCTGGCATGATACTCATAATAACTAGCCAAAGTTTTCTAGAATGAGGATTAGGGGCCTAACGTTCTAGAGAACACGAGTGGAGAAAAAGTAAGCCCTGGAGGGACCCTTCAAACTAAATCTACTTTAGTTTACCATAGATGTAGTGACCCGTGTTGTGGTTCACCAAGTGATTGTTTGTGTTTTTCTTTTAAATTTTGGACCTTTATTGCAAAAAAATTACAAAATATTTGGCCACAATGGTGACTGCTACTTATTAATGTCTAGACACTATTTTTCTAGAATAATGAGCAATTGGGGCCCAACGTTTTAGAGAAAAACAAGAGTTTGGAGAAAAGGACAGGCACTGGAGGGGCCCTTCAAGACTAAAGCTACATTAGTTTAGCATGGATTTAGTGACACGTGTTGTGAGCAACAAAGAGGGACTTGTTGTGTTGTTTAAATTTGACCCACTTCTTGCCTTATTTGACACAACGGCATAATGGCCTATTCAGCCCTGAATGCTATTCAGAAGTCTAACACCAGTTTCTGCAGAAACGGGAAATTGGGCCCCGGAGATTAAGGGCCCTAAGAGGAATAGAGTCACCTCTAACCGTATTCATAAAATCATGAAAATTTCTCAACATCCAAGGTCGGGCGCTCAAAGTTTTATAAAATCTTGTTCATTCATTTACATCATGCAGATGTAATTAAAGTAAGAAAAAACAATAAGCAGTGTTATGCCGAAGAAAGTAAAGAAAGTTTTAAAATTGTAACAACATGTAGTGTATTTCAGATCTATTATGCGAAGGTAATCAATTAAGTATTGTGAAAAGTAAGTAAGTGGCGGAAGAAAATGTCAAAAATGGACTTGTCGTCGACAGATTTAAATGCAAAATAAGGCTGTGTAGTCAGTGTGTGTGTTTATTGTTAAAGTACCAGTGATTCCAATTTTTACCTAATAAAGATTGCTGTGTTTCAATCTTTTGTGGTTGTGGTGTGTATAGGTGGTGCGATGCTGAATGTGCGAATATGATGAGACTGGTGAATTTGATCAAGTTTTCGAGCATTCATAGGGGCCCCAGTTGGTTTTGTCCACGGGCCTCGAAAATGCTAGCTACGCCACTGGGCGCAACTGTTAAATTTAAAAGGACAAAGCAAAAGCAAAAATTTAGTTTTAAAGTTAAATATCCTTTTATAATAGAATAAAAAAACAGTTCCATGACTGGAATCACCTTGGCTAATTCGTAGCGATATATCACCAACAAGCCAATGACAATCCGACATCACAATTAAGGTTTGTATGGGGTCACCGTTAATCTAAAGTTTCATTTTGCAAATCTGAAACAAAAGTAGAGCGGTTAATTATCAAAAGGTCTAATGGATTGTGTGTTGAACTTTCAAATGTAATTGTTAGCAATAATAGAAGTTACTTTCAAGAAAAGATGCTTTTGTTATGAAAGTACACTTCAATTCAGTGTAAACAGTTAATCCTATTTGTGTTCATAATAAAGTCAAGTCAGTTTCAAAAGACTTAGTTTTTTCATGTAGTGAAATTAATTTTGAGCTTAATATCTGTTAAAGTTGATCAGAGATTGAAATATTATTTTTGTGTAATAATGAAAATAGCAACTAGAAAAACTAAAGATAGTAACTAAAATGCACAATTCCGAATTTGAGATGAAATCGGATTTTTCGTTTTTATGCAGTAAACATTTATGTGTAGTCTACGTCCCATAGGATACTGTGTATAACAAAAATTCCGGAACCGGAATTTTATAACAAAGTTGGGATTTTCTATATGAAGGAATTCGATTTAAGCTTAGCAATTTCACACAGTGATTAGTATATGGACAAGCATTATGTACATGCAAAAACACCATTTTTTTGGAAATTGAGAGCGCCCTCCTCAGGAATCTCTGAGTCGGCCTTTAAGTAAATTATGTAAAGACTGTAACTTTGCATGAAGTTATATGGACTCTTGCAATCGGCGGAGTGTTTAAATTGAATTTTCGTGTATAATATTATATTCAGCCGTATTAATCATGTGGTTCAAACTTATGGTGTGGAAACTTCTTTCTTGTGTGTACCAACTGTGACGTGACAACTCATGACAGTTGCAGGTCTAACGTTCGACATCCTCTGGTCTGATGATAGACTTGAAACTTCTTTGAAACTGTATTCTTGTTAGCTCACATAAAAACATTGTATGCATACAAATAAAAAATATCTTAGGGGTGGTATCAAAACTCACCCGCTATTTGGCCGGCGGTTCATGGCCGCTGAACCGTATTTCATTGTTTAAGCCCATGTTATACTTCCAGTCGCAGCGAGCGATTGGCGTGCGCAATACCGGATTTTGACCCAAGATCAAGTGTTACGCATGCTCACGCGCAGAAATCGCTCGCTGCGACTGGAAGTATATCATGGGCTTTAGCCCAATAGAAACCGCAAAGAACCGAGCTTAACCGGCGAGCAAGCTGGCGGGTCAGTTTTAGAGCCGATTCTTACAGTTTTTTAATTAACCTCTAGAGCACTTGTGAAAAATTCAGAGCTGTTTTACCCATGCGATTCAAACAAACTCACTTTAAACAAAACCTTAGAAATTCTGGTGTCAACAAACAACTTAAATTTAGAACACCTACAATACAACTAGTTCAGTGGTGCACACAATTGGTGTTATTTTTGTCCATGGTATGTGATCTTTAACACTACCATGACATGGCGGTGTCTATGCACTACGAATCAGATTTGGTAGCTCTCGATGTTAATGTGTCCATGTATGCGTAATTAGAAAAAAAAGTTAATCGAAACTTTAACTTTTGTGTATATGCTTGTAAATAAATTAAAATGAACTCATGAAACATTAATTTATAACATGGTCAACGTGTTGTGTTCTGTCTGTCCTCTCAGGTGTTTATGGTTTCTTCTATTGCCACTATTATCAGGGGTGAATTTAATTTACTCATGACGGAGGGAGAGGAGTATTTTGCATGGGAGAAAAAGAGTGGATGAGGAAGTGTATGAGGAAGGAGAAAAGATCAATATGGTGTTAAGGTTTCGATTAACCTTTTTCATACATGGACACCTTAACACCGAGAGCTACCCAAATTGGTTCGAAGATGCACAGACACCGCCATGCCATGGTAGTGTTAAAAATCACATACCAAGGTCAAATGTCATTTGAAAGTAGGCGACACTTGTGGTTCGTCATTGTACTATCCGAAGATATATAATTTTAAAATTCCCCAGACATTCATGTTTTTTTTCCAAGACATTTCTGCCATTTGCTATTGGGTCACTTGTGCAAATCATCTCATAAGCTAATCAGTTAAAGACACTATCAGTGATTTGCTAAATCAGAAGAAATCAATAAAAAAATCAGATTATTGCATATGTGTGACAAGTATGGGTATCCTGACATATCGTACTAGTGATAAGACCAAAACCATCCTAATAAGGACACGATCGGATATTGTAGTAATTACTGTCCCTACACTGTTAAAAATAAACCTGTAAAAAAAGGGATTTGACTGGCAGCTGGGACTCACAACGTGCAGAACGTAAAAAAACTGGAGCCGTAAAAATACGAAACCATTGCAGGGAACGTAAAATAGCGACGTAAAATATCAGCCGCAACGTTATTGTTGGTTTTGACTTGTTTAAACAATATTAAGAATTAAAACGGTATTACAATCCTCTGACCAAATTTTCACGCTGTAACTATGGCATCATACAAGCGTTGTATTTACGTTACTACGCGGTTGTAAAAAAGTTATATTTCAGGCAAACAATTTTGAGAAAAAAGTCAATAAAAAGTCAAAATAAAAATTAAAACCAGTTTATACACTTTGGGTATATGGTAATGTACATATTCTAATGTCACCAATTACTTAAACATCATACGAACAAACTTAATACATGTACCTTACATAGATTCGAACCAGGGTCATAAGATTACAAGTCCTCAACCTTTATCCACTACACTACATGACTTTACTGATAACATATGCTAAAATTAAATATGTGTGTGTACTAAAAAACATAATACAAAGAGTTTTTAAAACTATTTTTAAAAATTGATATAGGGAAAATAAGATTTTGCGTTTTTAATGACGTTACTTCGACGTTATTTAATGCATTTTGTAGGTAAAACGATTTCCATAGTTCGTATTCTTACATTAAAACAAGTAAGTCACAAAAGAACGTAATATTACGGAAATATAACAACGGTCAGCGTATAAATACTACTTTTTTCAAAATGTGTAGTATTATTTTCTAGCCACTGTTTATTTACATTTTTTCTGCTTCCAAATTGTAATGTTAGGTATAGGTAATAAAGCGTGAAGATTATTGAATAATTGGGGTTTACCGTAATTTAAAAGGTGAAGTGTAAAATTAGGAACATTTTTAACAGTCTACGGACGCTATACTGCAACGCGTAGTTCAATGGAGATTCATATATTTGAACATCGCTGTTTTCTTTCTGTCAATTTTTAAGGTGGAAAAAAGTTACGAGAATTCTACAGACTTATTCTTCATTTTTAAGTTACTATATAGAACTGCAAATTTTCCTGCAGCGGGCTCAATGAAGTAATTTGCCTTCGCTTTACGTTTTGTTTTTCCTACTTCTTTTTCACTTATATTACATGATTACATCTGTTCTGTTCTCTATTACATTTAAAAGGCTTTCCCACATAACGTCACACCAAAGTTTATACCTGATCTACGATTTATTGTGAGCAACAACTACATCACCAATATGGAGTGTTATACAAATAATTTAATAATAGTGTAAAAAATAAAACAAATATTTCCAGTGGATTCAGTCAGCTTACAGGTGTGAGTTTAACGTTGCATAACGAAGTTGATTTGAGCAACAATTATAATTTCCAATAGAGCATTGTACCAAGAAATTCCGGTAACCATAAAAAATAATTGAGCAGTAGGATTCATCCAGCTTGCAGGTGTGAATGTAATGTTTTAATGTTTCCACCAACATCCAACTATTTTATTGCATGAGTGGTGCTATCAAAGCTGCAAATTGGACAATACACTCAACCTCAATCAAGATAAGACTGAGTTTCTTATCATTGCATCCCACAAACACCATCACTTACTTAAAGACACAAAACTTGTATTGGATCAGGACACTAACATCAGTCCTTCGTCTTCTGTGAGAAATCTTGGTGTGACATTTGACAAATTTATGAATATGACTGTTCATGTTACTAATGTGATCAAATCTGTGAATTATCACATTCGCAACTAAAGCAGAATCAGATATTACATTGACAAAGATACTTGTCATGCAGCGGTCAGAGCATTAGTTACGTCCCGACGTGACTACTGCAATTCCCTTCTCAATGGGATTACGGCCAAGAATCTGAAAAGTCTGCAGACTAAAGCAGCACGCCTAATTTATAAGATGCCTAAATACACACACACACACACACACGCATCTCCTTTAATGAATGAGCTTCACTGGCTACGGATTCCTCAGCGCATTCAATTCAAAACTCTAACACTTATTTTTAGAGCTCTTCATGATGAGGCTCCGGGCTACATTGCAGAATTGCTTCATATTTACTATTCAAATTACAATCTACGTTCATCTTGTCGAAGTACATTGAAAATTCCTCGGACGAAGAATTGGCCGGTGATCGTTCATTCTCGTGCATAGCACCTAAACTCTGGAACTATTCCAAAGGAACTTGCCAATCTCAATGACACTTCTCTGTTCAAGAAGCATCTTAAAACTCACTTATTTGTTTAATATTTTGTTCTTCTTGTTATTGATTGTTCTTTGTTGCTTTGTATTGTAAGCGCTTTGTAACCCACACCATTTACGTGTCGTCTTGGCACACAGCGCCGCCCATTGTTAAATTACGGTCAGAAAGTAATTTGAGCCACACGACCTTGGCAAATCTTCACTGCGCTAGGGAGTTCACAAGTTTTCGACGGTAAAATGCCCCAGTGGCGGTAGACGTTTCATATAGAAGTCCCATTGATGCAAATGAGGTATTGCTATTCATTCCGTCAAGCGCTACTGCACAACGCCATACAGCGCATGGCGGAATCAATTGTAATACCTCATTTGCATCAATTGGACTTCTATATGAAACGTCTACCCAAGTGGCTGACACGTGCACAACAACTTGTTAACATATTCGGACCCGGTCAAATAGCCTTGATTTGGATTTTTTGTACACTGGATATTGCGCAAAAACTTGGCCTATCGTAACGATTACGCACCAAAATATTCCTAACTAAATTGTCTAGTTAGCTGACTAGTTTATAATATAGGTTTATATTTGGAAAAGACGAAAAAACGTGAAAAATACGTGAAAAATTCTTACCTTATTAGCTGGCTCAATTCTCGATTGCTGCTGTCAAGTCATGCCACACGTCATGCTTACAAAAAACTAGTGAGCTAATTGGTCTTTTTTTGTCAGGAACCCATTTCTAACATCAGATTGACCGCCTGAATTTCGTCGTTTTTCCGCTATATCCAAGGTACGGCGAAACCGTTTTTTCATTCCTTGTTCAGCTAATCGCAGAGCCTTTAACACAGCGTCTGGCTGCTAGGGAGTCCCATGACATAGCGCATTGTCTAAGAATAGCCGGCCAATTAGCGATGCGGAAACGAAATTGGTGGCGCTGTGTCCCAGCAGTACAGATTCTATGGGAGCGTAAATGATGGTGTGAACCCTGGGAAAAGGCGTTATATCAAATGTTTTTATTATTATTATTATTATTAAACATATGACCTTCAGTTAGATACATCTTAAATAAAAGTACAATTGTGAAATGTCAAACTCGACGCAATGATCCCGGAACCACCGTAGGTGGCGCAACACACAACTAGGGCTTTTGACGGAACACTCTCAATTACTTTCGTAGTAAAATACCAGGTAATGACCTAAAATGCCCCAGATATCTATGATGTCGCCAACATTTTGACATTGTATCGCGTGGAACGCCTTAGAATGGTTTCAACAGGGTTGGAAAGTAGCATACATCTGAGCCAAAAAGTGAATTTTATTATTTTATTTAATAGACCCCTGACGTCACGAAGAACGTAATAGAGCACATCACATGTTAAATCACATGTTTTGTCGCGCGTTCTTACTTCGTCTTCGGAAGCATCGTCTTCGGAAGCATTCGCATGCTCGGAAACGTCACCCAAACAATCTTTTCTCTTCAAATTGATACCAATTTTGACCAATTTGGAGTACGGCGGTCTGGTAAGTATTTCCCACGGTGTAGTCTGTGTCACAGACTGCGAAAGATATTATTTAAATTAGTACTGCGCAAGAGATTAACGTTATCACTCCGTCATAACGAATGTATGCAAATGAAACTAAATCTCAAATATCTCCGGAAAACGAAGGAGTTCTATGGAGGTTTTTGCATCAGAGGGTCCGTTACTATGTTTTGTTTTGAATATGTATCGTAATTGGGTCTGAAGCTATAGAACCTAGCGAGAAAATTGAACGTTTTCGTCGGGTACTTCGGTGCTCGCAGACACGGAAAAGTGAACACGCAATCGCTACGGGCCGCATTCCCTTTTCCCACAATGTGTTTCGGTATCATTCCAGTCTTGAGAATTTTCAAACGCTGGTTTCATTTTACGGCATTTTTTTTTCAATTTTAGAAACAGGATTACGACTTACCGGACCGCCGTAGATTTGGAGTAATTGTTTAGATTTTACAATCGAATCATTTTTCGCTACGCAAAAGTGTAATTTAGAATTTGTTGGCGTTTTTATTTTCCTTAGTGGGTAAGGTTTAAGTATTATATTTTCAACACCAAAAAAAGAAAAAAAAATCCCGCGTGGCGCAGCCGGTTAAGTCCTGGACTCGTGATCTTAAAACTTTTACCTGCGATGGTGGTTCGACCCCCACACAGGGCGCATTATTTTCCTTCCTCTTTTCATTTCCTATTATTAATCATTTTAGGCACTAATGGTATTCAAAATATTCAATTACATTTTTTTTTCTAAAAAAATACATGTTATAGGCTGTATCGGACCGTATCAAATAAATACACTCGTACAAGACGAAAAGTATTGTGAATACCCTACCAAAGGGTGGTGAAAACTGGCGATACACTAAGCAAATATTATCATGATGATGTATGATGAAAAACATCAAAATCAGTAGGTGAGAGGATGCATTCCCCGTATGGGTAATGCATCCTCTCACCACTAGAATCCTTCATCAACAACAATCATTCTCCAAGCAAAGGAACATAACACAAAGGGCGGTATTAAAATAACCGATATTAAATCAAGACTTAATGCTCTTTTAACAAACTGGGTAAAACGAATCGTAAATCCTAAGTTTGCAAGGTGGAAGCTGATTCCCCTACTTCACGTGGAGAAATTTGGAAAAAAACACGTTAATCTTTAAAATGAATTTTAATCAAATAGCTCATTTTCCGTACTTAAGAAGTAAAAAGGATTCCGGAATTTTATCAGCAAATTGTTCAATGCTGGCACAAGTCCCTCATTAAACATAATGATCCAATTAGTATCACATATATCAAAAATGAAATCATATGGGGAAATCGGTATATTTTATGTCGCAACTCTACTTTATTTATGAAACATTGGATCAACGCTGGGTTAATATACATAGGTGACATCTGTGATTCACGTGGTTTCATCTCAATTCCCGTACTGAAACATATATTAAAAACAACTAGACTTATTCATGAATATAAGATAATTCTTGAAAGTATACCAAGGAAATGGAGAGAATGTATAAAACAAAATGAAAATGTTATTTGGCAAAGGGATCAGAACGTAATTCATTGGAATGGTACACAATTTACAGAACTAAATCTCGTAAAAATAACTTGTAGAACAATTTACTCCATTTTTATCGACTTAAAAGGTACGCAAGCAACTTGCGAACGGATCTGGAACACTCAGTTTCATAGAGATAGACTGGGAACAATTTGGTTGCAACAAACTGTTAATTTGACAACTGATATAAAACTTGTTGAATTTAATTTTAAAATTCTCCATAATATTTACCTTCTGGAAAACTACTTGATAGATGGAAAATTGTAAATACAAACATCTACATTTTATGTAACGCTTTAGATGATTATAAACATGTTTATTTCATGTAAACATGTAAACACATTCTGGAGAAATATTGCTCAGGCAGTACTTGCAACTTTCAATATAAATATTAATATTAACTTTGAGATAATCATTGTGGGCTACAAATATATTGGTTAGAGTGATAATATTGTACATGCAATTAATGCTATCCTGCTTTGGGGAAATATACTGTGTTCAAATCTTGGTGCAAAAACAGAACCAACATTACAAAGTTTCAACAAATAAATCTATATCATATGTTTAAATTCGAAATGAAGCGTTATATACTACAATACAGAGATATAACCGAAGTCCAAATGCTATTCTCTTAAATCAATTTTCTGAAAATTTGTAACTACAATGCGTATGAAGCAATTTAACTCGTCTAGATTAATAACACTAGGTAATTTTGATATTAATTTATCTTTATATAAAATGCGTATAAATATACACACAATGTAACAATGAACCATTCTGAATGAACAAACATCTGTAGTATTTGTAGAATAGTAGCTACTGAGTAAGTAGCAGTAGTATGTCTAAGAAAAATGGAGAGGAAAAAAAAAGAAAAGAAAAATAAAAAAATAAAAAAATAAAGAGTAATGGTTCTAAGATCGACCCTTGAGGGACACCACAAAAAAACATAACACAAAATTATGTGCAACATCAAAACAGTTCAAGACATGTACCAGTACATTGAAATCCCTTAAGCATGCCTTCAACAAACAACCCAAGGGCCCTTGGAAGTTATTTATAATTTTCATTATTGATGAGATATCCATGCATTTAGGATTTGCACATGTCTATACCCATCATTCTCCCCCCCCCCTTCCCGGATACGCCCCGGGGGATGCGCCGCAACATCTATAAATGTACAGGTAGCTAGCCTCCTTCATCTGGCCAGACGCAGCACATGGCATCTATAATATTCGGGGTTTATAAACGGACTCTTGAGACTTGCTTTGTGAACACAGTAAATGATCGGTTTATTCATTTAGCTGATTAGTAGAAGAAGTGCCGAGTGTGAAGGTTGATGGTTGATAGGCGTATGTAAGTGATGCCACGTTGTATATGTGTATAACATTTAGGATACTACATCCCTTCCTTCTTTTATTTAAAAGGTGTAGTTAGGCTTTCAATATTTGTATGAAGATCAAACAGTGTTAATTATATCACTAAAATCACTTGTGAGATTACTTGTAAATCTCGCGTCAATAAACTTCAAATACTGTACAACAGTATTTGTGTGGTTACTTATTTAGACTGTTCAACTGTTCTCTGTTACACCTGTATGCATACTTCAACTTAAGTGGTGTCATAGTCATTGAGGTAATATGGTGGTCTACGATGACGATGTGGACCCTGTTGAGGAATCGTGACATGAAGTCAGCTGGGTTGTTTTTTCCCGGTGTGTAGCGGACTACAATGTCAAAGGTTTGAAGTTCAGTAACCAACTCTGTATTCTGCCTGATGCCTTTGAGGTTGGCTTGTTAAAGATGGGCATCAATGTTTTGCGGTCAGTGTAGACTACATTTGTGTCCAAGAACGTACAATCTTAAACGTTGGAGTGACCAAGCGATGGGCAAAGCTTCACGCTCTATCTGGCTGTATCTCTGCTCTGTGGGCGACAGGGACCTACTTGCGTAACACACATTACGCCTGTTGCCACATTTGTCAGTCTGTGCTAAAATGGCGCCCAATCCCTGGACTAGCGTCAACCCAAAGTTCAGCGGGTTTCTGCGGATTGAAAAGGGCCATCGCTCTGTCGCTAGATAGAGAGTCCTTGAGCTGATTTAGCGCAGTCTCTTGACTCTCACCCCATTCAAACGGCACCCCTTTATGCGTGAGTTCTCTGAGAGGCTTAGATATTGTGGCGAAGTTTGGGATAAAGTGTGAACAATACGTTGCCATTCCAAGTAGGCTGCTAATTTCCGCTGCACTTCGCGGACGTGGCGCATTTTTGATTGCGTCTACTTTCTTCGGGTCCGATGACACACCATCACCGCTGAATAGCCCGAAAAAATCTAGTTTGGATTTGTTTAGTTCACATTTGGTTCTGTTCAGTGCCCTTTGTCATTTAATATCTGTAGTAGTAATGTCAGCTTTGTGCCATGCTCCATCTGTGTGTGTCCATACACTAAATATCATCTGATACATTCAGAACTCCAGGTATGCCTTCTATCACTTGGGGTACTGTGTTTTGGAACACCTCGGCTGCACTACTAATGCCTAAATTTAGTCTTTTATATAGTTTCAACCCCATGTGTGTGGCGAATGTTGTTATGTACCGGCATCCTGGTGTAAGCTCAAGCTGGTGGTAGCCTGGCTTAAGATCTAGTTTTGAGAAAACCTTAGCACCACTGAGCTCTGCAATAATTTCGTCAATTGTTGGCGTATCATGTCTTTCACGCAAAATGGCAGTATTTGCTGAGCGCATGTCTACACAAAGACGAATAACATGTGGGTCATGTGGTTTGGGAACTAAAACTAGAGGCGGGACCCATTGAGTGGGACCTGTTGCTGTTTCTATGATGTCATCGTCCTCTAATTCTTTGAGTTTTGCTTAATTTTGTCTCTTAGTTGTAATGGTGTTTTTCTGTAACGTTGTGCAACTGGTGGTACAGATTTGTCTATTTTTAAGTCTATTTGTGTATCTTTCAGTTTCCCAATTCCATTGAACACATTAAGAAATTTCTCCAGTTTGCTATCTTGTTCAGATGTCACCTTGTTTACTTCCGGTATGTTTACTTTCACCAGGATCAGTTCTTCAGACGTTTTACGAGGCAACAAATTGTCTGCCTTACCTTTGACTACATAACATCTGCCACGGTAACTCTTTCAGCAGTTTCTATTACTGCTTTAAACTTGCCTATTAGAGGCAGTGGTTCTTTAGTGTAGTATGGTTTGCGAGTTATGTCAGGTTTCATCAATTGTATTTTATTTTTTGTTCTAGCATCCTGGATTTTCACCAATCAAGTTTTGGGGACAACCTGTGTCTGCACAAACAGTGGCGTTTACATTTTCTATTTTCACTGTTGCCTTTGATGTTTCTGCATCGGTTGCATGTGCTGTTGGTGTTTGTGGTCCTGTATGTGTTTTCTGTACATGCTTTTTCTTTTCCACATTTTCATCTGTTTGTGTTTTTGTTTTCTTTTCCACATTTTCACCTGTGTGATTTTCTGTTTTCTTTTCCACATTTTCACCTGTGTGATTTTCTGTTTTCTTTTTCACGTTTTCACCTGTAGGATTTTCTGTTTTCTTTTTCACATTTTCACCTGTGTGAGTTTTCTGTTTTCTTTTTCACATTTTCACCTGTGGGATTTTCTGTTTTCTTTTTCACATTTTCACCTGTGTGAGTTTTCTGTTTTCTTTTTCACATTTTCACCTGTGTGAGTTTTCTGTTTTCTTTTTCACATTTTCACCTCTGTGAGTTTTCTGTTTTGTTTTTCACATTTTCACCTGTGTGTGTTTTCTGTTGTACAACGGCAAATACATAGTGCCCACCGCTTTCATCGGTGTCACCATTTGTTTCAGTTCGTTCCACAGATTTTACTTTTCCAGATCTCTGTAATCTGCCTCTACTGTTTTCTCTGTTTTCTACCTGTATGTCTTCTTCCTTTGTTCTTATTTACTCCTGTGTGTGTACTAGCTGATGGCTTTGGCCCTGGACAGCAGCGGGCGAAGTGATTCAGTTCACCGCAAGATTTACAGTCCTTGCCTTTTGCAGGGCACTCTCTGTCATGTGGCCAATCAAAACCACAAAAAATAGCACTATTTACTATTGTATGAGTTCTTAGCCTCATTAGGCCTACCTTTAGGTTTGTGTCCTTGTTTTGGCCTGGCACCAGAGAACTGCATCTTGTTCACTGTACCTTGTTGAGATCCTGATGACACACCACGAGCTCTTGTTTCTGAAAGTTCAAGAGTACGTGCCAATTTTAGTAGATTTTCCAGCGTTCGCTCTTTTTCAAGGGCTCTTTTTCTGAGTGTCTCTGAACGACATCCGGAAAGGATCTTGGTCTGTATTTCTCTGTCTGGTTCAGCGAAATCACTGCGACTGACAACTTTCTCAATCTGGTATAAAACTGCTCAATGTTCTCAGTGTTCTCTTGTTTTGCCTGTCGAAAGCGTATCGACTCGTACACCATTTTTTTGGGGGGTGTGAAATACTTGGTTAGGGTATCTACTGCCGGTTTGATCTGTTCATCTGTGCCAGTATCAGGCAGAGTGTCAAAATATCTTGTAACTCTTGCCCACCATAGTGAAGTAGAAGTGCTCTCTGTCTCTTTTCTGACGAGATATCGAATCCTACCATGGCAGACTGGAATCTTTTGAGCCATTTTTTTTTCCATCGTAGTGACAAAGAAGAGGGGTCCTCATACGGATCAAAAGCAAACAACGACGGCATAGCCATGATCGCGAGCACTGATAAAACGTTGTACATACGATGTTTGTAACTGTCCGTTACTAAGTTGGTTTTGGTACACAGTCCGTGCGGTTGATGCAAACCTCGACGAAATCTACGATGCACACAAAATGTTCAACTTTTCTGCACGATTACTACGGCGGACGACACTCGTTAGCGACAAATCCGGTCTAGCTGGTTCTTGCAAGTTCCATTCACGCATCAGGCGTCGCCAATATAATATTCGGGGTTTATAAACGGACTCTTGAGACAAATGATCGTTCAATGAACTCGGCCTCCGGCCCCGTTCTTCCACTTAAAACAATGGTATCGCTTTGTGGTTTCAATTCGTCGTAAAGAGAGTACCGGTGTAAAGAAACTGAGTGTCCCCATGAGAGAGTGTCATAGCTACCATAGCAACATGTACGGAATGAACCGTGACCTTGTATACGAGGCCATTTGAGCACAGTGCTGAAACAAAGGATGCATACAGCACTCAATGGCGAACACAATAGACAGATGAGTGGTAGGACACTCAGTCACGCGGACACTGTAGTTTATGACACCGGTTCCCAAAATCATACCTTTGTTCTCTAAATAGAAATGGAGCCTACAGTGACCTATGCGAATTGACGTAAGGATATCGCCCCAAAAGGGCAGTAAGTGTTTTCACAGAAACTGAGACATCTTTCAGTGAAATCATGCACGAAGCAAGGATCCTACACCCCTCCCCGAAAAATATGCGTTTTTCCCCCTTTTTTTTGTAATTTCAGCCTTATGCCAATGCCTTTTCCTTCATTTCCCCCTTTTGCATATTCTATTTTTGTCCAGATCCCCTGGGTGCGCGCGCTCCTTCATTTATCTTTCATTTTTTTCTCTTTCTGCCTAATTTGCCGCCGCCCCCCCCCCATCTGCCATTGTATGAAATGATTGTTTGAGCCATGTTTTAAAAATGATGTTGTTGGAATCAGGGTGTTCCCTACAGGAAATGATTCAAACAATAACTTCTCTGTATCTAAGAAGCTAGTAGGTATTGACCATGGTACTAATAGTTCAAGTTATTATTGTGATCAAAGCTCACTCACGGATAACATGCAGCATTATAATAATTTTGGAAATGATAAAGATAGTGAAATGGTAAATATGAAGATTCAACTAAAAATGTCGATAATAGTATAAGTAGGCCCAACGTTAGATTTCTCTTTTGGAATATTAATGGTATGGCCTCAAATATTGTTGATCATGATTTCATTGCCTTTCTGAATAAATTTGATTTTTTATGTTTTGTTGAAACGTGGGCATCAACAATAAATGAATTTGAAAAAAAAAAAAAAAAAAAATGAGGGTATACCACGTGAAGAAAGGCTCTGTAAGCTCTGCAGCTCTGGCTCAATTGAGGATGAATTTCATTTTGTTATCGTATGTGATTATTTCGAGAATGAGCGTAACCGCTATATTCCACATTATTTCTCAATGTATCCAAATATGTTTAAGTACTGTAATTTGGTTAGTTCTAATAATAGTTTTATTTTAATTAATCTGTGCAAATATATCTATAATGCTTGTAAAAAAGGGATAGATTTTTTTCCAGTGACCTATAATATTTAAATTTATATTATGTATTATAGGGCCGGTGGCCTTTGTATACGGTAAATAAAATCCCTCTTTGAGGGAATGAAACTGTATGGGAAATCGGCAACAACAACTGAGAGTAAAAAAGAGCATTTTGCTGACATGTTAACAAAAAATCATGTCAAAAGGGATATATAAAACCCATCTAAGTTTCTTATGTCCCTATAGAGATAACGTATGCATTGAGGTACTGTTGATGCAATTTTAGCCTGTTGCTTAAAGACACTATCAGTGATTCACCTGAAAAAAATCAAAATATTTGAAATTTGCAACAATAGCTTGTAATTGAAGGACCAGTCTCTTTAAGTTATTTTTGCAACTGAAAACTTAACAGAAAGGAGGAAAACAGCAGCCCTCAAAGATATGGATCTCCATTCAATTATGTGTTGTAGTAATTGTCCGTACGGACAGTAATGACTAAAAGTCTGATTTTTGATGATTTTTTAGATTTTCTGATTTGGCAAATCACTGATAGTGCTTTCAATCCTTTTTAGACTGTGCTGTAGTGCAATAATTCAATATTGTTTTGTTGAGGTTTTTTCTGCTTGGGCAAAGTAAGAGCAAAAGGGCTCAGAAAAAAATCACGGACCTGCAACATTATGTATGCTGTACATGTTATTATTTTCATAATGAAAAAAAAATATCTCCCCCTCTTGCTTGACTAACCTTGAAATTTTTAGGACTGGTGTTTCACCACCAAGGAATCACAATGCTTCATGACAAGTTGCTTTGCTTGAAAAGAGTACATATCAGAATTTCCATCTCTTGAAGTGCTACTGACTGGATGTTATAGTACTAATGTTCAGGTCATGTGTATTTAGTAATTGGTGCTTTTATATTTGCCAACAAAGATCTTTAACAAATTGATAAAATAAAACCGGAGTCCTTTTTTTTAATTTGAAAAACTCAGCTAATTATCTTCCAGTTTGCAGATGTGTGAACACACTGAGATTGCCGGTTTTGTTTTACAAACACCCATTATAGACTAGTCAACTCTCTTACGCTGATAATACTAAATGCTCCAGATTAACCGATCCAGTTAACACCTGTTTGTCCTTTTTTCATTCTGTCTTTTTCTTCACAGTTTGTCTTTTTATCTCACTGTATTTTAAATTTATGCCCCTCCGAGGACACTATCTGATGCCAGTCTGGCCCACGTGCCCTTATTAGGGTAGGCATCATCAGATGTCAAGCCAGATGACATCTCAGTGCTCCAATTGAAACGTGGAAGGTCTCCTAGGGCTAGATAAACAATAATCGAACACCTCACTCATACCACAAAGTCCCTCTGCAATTCTCACTGCAAAAATACACGTCATTTTCCCATAGATTTTGTACATTACGGTTTTTGGCAACATCCATGCATGAAATTGCTGTTTTCAGCCCATAAAGGGTTATTTTTTTTTAATGTTACAATAATTGTTTACTTACATGTATGTGTGAACTTATATCACAAAAAAAATTTGCTTTGGGTTCTTGGTTTCTATTCGTATTTTTAAATATTCTGAAATGACATCCGTTAGTGCCCAAGGGGGGGGGGGGGGTCCCTGGGACCCCCTCAAAATTTAACTCATTAACGGCTTGGCCGATTTAATTTTTGGTATGAAAAGAAGGCATTTAAAGTCCGACAATTACAGAACAAATGCGGCGCCAAAAATCCCCCGCGTAAGCGGGCCAGCGCAAACAAATTTTGGGTCCCTAGGACCCCCTCCCCCTTGGTCCACTTAAGTGTTTTAACGGGTAAAATACCCGGCCATTATACTTTGCTCCTTTCTTTCTTTCAACATTGAAAATTCGGCTGAGAATCGGCAGACTCTGATTTTGGTGGCTAGCGGGCAGATCTCATAGCGTTTACAAAGGTGACGCACCCCTTGGAAGTACAAGTTTCCTAATAAATCAGTTATCGCTTGTTCGCACGTCTAGTATCCATGTGCACATTTTTCTTGAAAATGATTAAATGTAACTCCTTTTTCTGAATAACGGTGACCAACGGATGTACGCCATGATTCATTGACTCCATCAAATAATGGCGCTATATGATAAGTAAATCTCCCGTTATGCAACAAAGAAAAGCCTTAGACAATGGACTTTCAGATTCTCTGTAACTGCATAGCCATTGTTATTGTTCCATGTACGTTGAAAAAAGATTACAGATATTATCACCACCGATTTAGTTTGAGCTGTAGCCTCGCTTACGATTAAATAAATTCATGTTCTTCTTATATGAGTTCCATTACTTTGACCGTATATTATTTCATCATTTTTCACAAAGGAACGAAGATGAACAAAAATCATGAAAGAATGTGCTTGGCAAGCTGTGAATTGCATGTTTGTGTTGACTAAGACCCATAACTTTAATTCATGTTAATGTAGGACCTCTTTTCCTATTCAATTTGAAAGTTGGTTCGGCACCGGTTACCTGCAATATAGGTGTAATGGATTTTCGATTTCTGCTAATACCAGCGGTAAATTAAAATAAAGGTAACGGTGTTACGCGGCACGTTAGGGGTTTGGTTCTGCACAAGGATGTTAGGTAGCAGTTTGCCAATGAGCTTTTTGTTCACCTTCGTTTTCCCTTTCAAATAAATTATGAATTTAGTTAAAATTGATTTCTATAATTTTAGAAAAACTATTTCGGAAGAAATTATACATCCCAGGGGTGCGCAAGCTTGTTCCGTATTCGATCAAGCTTTTTCTCTTTGGTCTCTGTGCTCTAGATTAATCAAATCCTTTGTGAACAGTTTCGTACGATTTGGTGTTTTGGCAATAAATCCAGGTGTCAGTAAACTAAAAGCCTGCGATTTTTAATTTCTAGGAGAACCTTTATCATTTTTAGGAGAGCGTGGCCTTGTGCTTAGGGTGCTTGCCTGTGAATCAAATTTCCCGGGTTCGAGTCCTCGACACTTTGCTGGGTTTATTCGGGTATTCAATTCTGGATTTGATCATCTGTATCCTATGCTATATTAGTAGAGTAGATATGCATGAATTGTGCACCTTGGTGATAAAAGCATGAAATTTGCACACAGTTGGGTAGTTCTAAGAAGGATTTTAGGCTATAGGGGCACTCGTCAGATTTTCGGGTAACAAAAATGGCGGCCATTTCAAAAATGGGCTGGCCATTTTCTGGATTTAAGCTCTTTTCCAATGGACTAATATGTGTTTTTTACATGATTTTGTAGCCCACAGTAATGCCTAAAATAGATTTATTTAATGGGTAACTATTACAGAGCTCTTTCTGTACAGAAATGGTGGTCATTTCACAACTGGCCATTCTTTTTCCAAAAGTCTGCCAATTCCCTATTTAAATAGGAAACCAATTTTCACAATCGCCTGAATATGCCTATTTTTCTACCAAAGCATATCTTTGTCAGGCAGCAATGACAAAATAAAACCTGTAAATAGGCAGTCAATACAAATTTGTTTGATGTTACTAATAGCAGACATTGATATTACACAGCAATGCCAAATACAACCTGTAAATAGGCAATCAATACAAGTGTCAGACCTTAATGTCACCATGCTTGTTTTATCTTTGCTTTGTAGAACTGTAATAAACTCAGACTATGTTAGTTTTTGTTTGATAACAAAAGATTGTGAAAGATTCCCAAAATATGTGTGTGTGGGGGGGGGAGGCTTTTCATAGAATGTCATAATTATGGTATGATCTAATGATACGAACATACACTATTGCACCCTTGCAGGTATACCTGTGAAAGGGGCTGCCACACATGACAACAATGGCAGGCAGTTACTCTCTTTACCAGTGTTTTACATAAATCCTATGCACGGAGTCCCTTGTCGGGGTTACGACCTTATCCATTATTATTATTAATTATGTGCAATTATGTTTATATTGCCGGAAATATATCGCTAATTGCAATATTTGTTGTCAAGCACCAATGATGTGATAATTATTATACGCTGTACCCAAAGAGTAATCACATTCTTCAATAAGGGAGTACCAAAATCTGCTAAATTCAGGTGCACGCACACGGTTTGGGGGTATAGTAATCCCCTCATGGTTACCCAGTGTTGCAAAATCATCAGTGGCCGTGTCAATGTGGGACTCATTTTAAGATTGACAACAGCATCTTCTAATTTTGGCCGTAAAAGTCTACAGCAACAAAATTTATTATCAAAAGCATGAATATCGGGTACCTTAATAAAATTGATTATCCTTCAGGGTTATTTCTGTATTGCTGTATATAACAATCTCTTCATAAGTTTTGTGTTAGTTCATAATAATAATAACAACTTGATATATATAGTGCATAATGCAGAGACCTCTAGACACATCACATAGTCACTTCCAGGGACTTTAGACTACTTCTTCTAGCCCCAGAAAATTCGCTTCAGTGGTTCCATTGTTTTAGCGCAGTGAAGTTGACCATTGCTCAACGCTAGCGAGACATAGCAATTCCGACCGCAGACTGCCATAGTTTTCTAGCCAGTGTCTCGCCTCGTGAGGGCCGCTTTCAATGAAACTGCACCCGATATCACTGATCTGCCCACACGTTTGGCCGACGGGAGGCCAGTAATTGTCCATCTTTAATCCCTAAGTCCCTGGTGTGGGTGATGCCCATGATTGTGCCTAGCACGGATTCCAGGAAAAGGGATTTTAAGTAGTATAATATCATTATCAATTTATCATGACAAATAAAATTCATAGATAAACACTATGAGATACATCAATTACCAACTATTAAATAACTTATTTAAGTAGAAATTTCAAACCTGCTGATGAAAACCAATAGAAAAGAACCATACTAATAACATATGGGGATACATCTGAATCCGCAGCTGTTAGGATCTGTGTGTATGTCCCCACAGCGGACATTAAATCTGATCTTTCCTGGATCCAGATGCCTCGAAAGCTCTAGCCCTAATCTTGTATAAAACTATCCAGCAGCCGGAGTGGAGGAAGATAAGAATAAGAAAGACAAAGAAATAGTTTCACAATATCAGTATTAAATGAGCTCTGTTTAATTGGAAGCCAATGCGTTGGTAGATATGTAGTTCTTGACAACCTCTTTTAAGGACAAAACGAACAGCTGCATTTTGACCTCGCTGAACAGTTTTCACTTGGTTCTTTCTTCTAGGAGATCATAGACAAGGATTTGCAGTATCCAGCCTTGATGTAACAGGCATGGAAAAATCCAAATAGTGCCTTTTCATCAAAGGTATGTCAACATTACCCAATTTCCTTATCGAGTGCATGCATAAGTGTAACTTTTGTTCGTTCTTAATGATGAATCTAAGATGACAACAATGTTCCGTGCTTCAGCTTTGCGGGGATGAAACTGAATTGCCAATGATGGATGGCTGAGAGTTACTAGTCTATCTGTAAAAGATGAGAGTGAAAGCACAACATTCTCTGTCTTCTTGTAATAAAAATCAGCTTGTTGGATTTAATCAGGATCTGATGACTACCAGCATGAATTCAAAATCTTATTTATGCTGCGTCACATCCCAATAGGGAGAAAGACAGATAGAGCTGTCCAGTCATCGGCTTAAACGACAGATTGAACCCAACGAGCAGCAGGCTTAATGATCTCCAGTTTAGTGGGGGCAGAGAACAAGATGAAGTCCAAATACAATCCAGAACCGAACCCTGTGGAACTCCACAATCTATACCGCCACAGATCGATAAAGCAAATTTGATCGATCTAGATGATCGGTCATCTATAAAGACCCAACTTAATGCTTTTCCATTTATTTCATAGCACTTAAGCGAGTAAGAGCTGTTTTATGGTCACAGCCTCTTTTGGTTTGTCAAGACCAATGATATTCCTGCGCCTGTAACAAAACAGTCTCCGCACTGTGAAATTGGTGGTATGGTGGCTGCATCGGAACATGGAGATAAGTCTAACAACGATTTACTGATCTTTCGATCACCTTTCCAATAAGGTATAGGGCGATAATTTAGAGGATATGGTTGTCCGAGTTAGATTTATTCAGCGGCGGTATCACAGATGAAAATGGCTGCTTGAGAGCGTGAGGAAATACATCGATCCCCGGGAGGGAAAGTGTTCACATATCAAGATATAGTTTTAAGAGACAGGCAGTAGTAGTATCATTTAGACTGTTTATGCAGCTTGTGGAAAAATTCTGCAAAACTGTCAGCAACTAATCTTTTGAACATTCACGGGTACGTAGTGTTTTTTTCACTCTAGATTAAATTGCTGGACTACAGGAAAAGTCACGTGGTTACATGTAGTACTCTGGTTGCATGATACTCTGCCTTGGCTTAGCAAGAAAGAGTTTTGTCTTTTAAAACACTGATCCTTGTAAGCTTCCTTGCATACTGTGAGCCCAGTCTGATTGAAACTCTGCGCTCCAGGCCGATGGTGTTTCCTTCTTCTCAATCTCAAAGGCATCTGAATACCAAGGAAGCAGGATATGGGAGAACTGATCAATTTGAGGAGCATGTTCATCAAAGTGTCTTAGATAATGTTTTATATTCCCATTAACAAGAGCATTGCAGTTAGCACTAAAGGTTAACGCAGAAGTACCCTCTATATCAAAGGCAGAAGATGGTCCTCTGTTGAGTTGCAAATTTTTCAAGTCTGCATACAGTTTGCACTGAAACTCCTTCAGCATTTTTTCCTGTCTCTCGCCGCCTCCTTCAACCATCAATTTGGAAGTTCTTGGCATACCTTTCTAACTTCTGGAAGGGTTTTCCAGAAGACTTCCCAGTGCTCTTCATTTCTAGTCCATCTGGCGTCACTTGGACATGGAAAAGCTCAGGAAATGCAATCATCATTTGAGCCCACCATAAACCGACTTGATAGTTGGCTCTCTTATATGTTCATTGAGTGCTGCCTTCATTGAAGAAGAGCACATAATTATACACATCACGACCCTCAAGCGCTCGAGTTTATTTATTTTTTTGTACAGCAATGACAGAACTTCTAAACTTCCTGAACTTCTCTGCAAATCCAATAATTCTGACATGTAGCTTAAGACTGTTTGTAGTCAGAATGTTGCCTTTCAAGTTTGGGAATCAAGATGTGTCACATCAGTTTGAAAAATAAAAACACGCCTTTTAATGAAGTCTGGGCAATACTTGTATGGTTGGCTTTTTGAGTTTTATTGTTGGTATTACAAAATACATCTTCATTCACCACTACGTAAGGATATGAAAACAAATATTCAACATAAGGATGACCGGTAAACCAATGCATACATCAATGGTAGCTATGTTGCAAGTGAAAACCTAATCTAATGCATTGGCTTTTTAACTAAACCTATTCTTAAGGCACACACTGTGTGAAGACTTTGTGACTCGTATAACCATAAAACCAAGGTACAGTTTACAACAAACTATAAAAGAGTAACTACTGCGGCCATCGTGAAAAGACCACCACTGTGGTGAGCAAACCCAATGTGAAAATGCTCAAATAAAAATTTGTGTTCCACTTAGTGATTGTATGAAAACAAAAGACGTTCTACATATTTATTTATGCAAATATGTACACACGTAGGCTGTTAATGGCGGCCATTTTGGAAAATGGCCGTCATTACTGCAATGGACAAACCTGCAATGACCAATTTGGTCGAAAGTCTTTTTTTAAACATCCAATTCATCAAGCCATGCTTGAATGCCTAAAAAAGCACCATAGTTATCGCTCAATCTCTAATCTAGGGGATAAATAGCAAGTAATGGGCCAGCCATTTTGAAAAATGGACGCCATTTAACATGGGGACAAATCTGCGTGCCCCTTATAAGCTAAAAAATTCTTTATGCCATGCCTAGAGATGTGCCAAATTTCCAGCTTTTAATCACCAAGTGCACAATTCCCCCAAATATTCACTATCTACTCACTATTGGTGGTTTTTATACCCTATATTGAAGTAGTATATGGAGTAACATTACCTTAACTTTTATTATAAGCTCAAACATGCATTTTCACATTTTGTGTATTCTCTCGCATTATCGCTGTATATTTTCTTGCGACCCATTGGCCTTATATATTTTCATAAAAAGAAAAGAAACACAACGAAAACACAAATCAAATTGATACTTTCAAAGTTGTTACCAGTGAGCCCATCGTTGAATTATCACTTTTTGCCAAAGTGATAATTCAACACAAACACAGTTCAACGGATAGTCCTGAATAAATTTTAAAATCATTTTTTCCTGTACATTAGCAATAGTGACACCAATTTCAAAGTTTCCAGGCCCACCAAGAAGGGGCCCGTTTCGTGATTATCAAGTGATTATCAAGTTATAATCAACGAAGCGAAATTCTCACGGCCATTTGTCTGAATGAATTAAAATTTACTTGATTGGAAAGTATGCAAGATATTCACAGCTGATGCTTTATTACCAATTTCAAGTTGTCATTCAACCCCCCAATAATGCAGTGAGCGCGTTTCGTTGATTATCACTTGTTTGGCAAGGGGATAATCAAAAGAAATCATTCAAAAGAAATAATCATTAGTAATAATCAACGAGTGTTCTCATGGCTATTTCTGAATTGATTCCGAAATTTATTTTGATTGTAAATTATGAAGATGTTTTGATGCCAATTTCAAAGGTGTCACTCACTCCAGCTGGTGAAGTGAGCCCGCTTCTTTGAGATTCACTCTTTTTGCCAAAAGTGATAATAACTATTTCACTATATGCATATTGTAAAGTAAAAATTAATTCCATCCTTTATTAAGAAGTAACCGTGATAACTTTCTGAATTCAACAATGTTCAGAAAAATAAATTGCGCCCCCCCCCAATTTATCATGTCTCACGCCCTAACGCTCTCGAACAATCTCATATTCCCAGGCTTCCACCTAGTTAGGACAGTAACAAACTGTTATGTTTCAGGTTCAGTGTAATACAGCCCGATTACTTTCAGAGGCTTGGAACTCCTTCAGGGTATTACTTGATACACTAAATGTAACCAAGCAGATTTCACTCTCAAAATGTACGATAAGTACCTCTCTCGGGTGCTTAGAGTAGATGACCGCTGGGCATGTGTCGTCAAACGATTCAAGTAAACGTGCTGTCTAATATCGGAGCATGAACGTAAAAACAAAAGTGCAGGACTGGTTTGTGTCAATCAAACTTCCGTGAGCAGATTTTTTGTTAAAAGTGAACTTTGTTGTGCATTAATATCTTTAAGATATCAGGTGTCAGAATAAATATGTTTCATTTTTTGAAAGGTCTAAGAGTGTCAAATTCAAGATGGGCTGCCAAGAAGTAAATGTTGCTGTTTTCAACACAGATATTTTTTTTTTTTTTTTTTTTTTTTTTTTTTTTTGAATTTATGAAGTGATCAAGGTTTAACTTTCATGAAAACATCACTTTTAATCATATATTACTTTCACATTACACACTACTGTACTAATAGATGGTTCTTCTGGGTGCATTTTCTATTTCAGATGGCTGTCATCAAGGAATTACCAATATTCAATGTTGTTGGAATATATTTACGATAGTCTTTGGATGGTAGGACATTTATGCACCCTGGTCCTCCACGTTTGGGAGACCAATCTGATGGATATTGTACCTGTTATAAACCAGGAAAATGGTGGGATAGCGTCTTTCGTAGTCGCTATTTTTCCACAATGGCCGCCATTCGAAATTAAGTTGTCTGTAGAGGTACAAATCTGCTGTCTATGTTTTCGGAGTCAGGAATTCCAAATGTGTACAGAATCATGGATTTCAAAAATGGTCACCCGTTAGTATTTGTTTTACTCAAATGAAAGCACAGAGTACTTTTGCATAAGACATGTGGTTGGTCAAAAATCCAAAACCTGGTTAATATAAAACAAAACCAACAATTTTAATTAGCGATTTTGATTTTTATTGTAAATTATATCCGGTGTTTGGGATCTCCTACTGATGTTCTTGATGCGTTAGATGTGTGTCAAGTGTCACGTGTCGCTAAGAGTAAGGGGGATCTTGAATTGTTTTACTTCTGATGTGTTTTGCCTGTGATGATGTTTTGGTCTCCCCCAGTGCATTGATTGATGATCAATTGGATTAACATGAAGATAGCGAATCAAATCCTTTGATAACATAAGTTTTTACTTCTCCAAAACAGACAACAAAAACAATGTCTGTTGTGAAGCCTAATTAAAAGTTATATTAAAAAAAAAAAAAAAAAAAAAAAACAAAAACATTAAAAACCACTTACATGAGCGAAACCAACCCTTGCACAATGCAATGTTGATAGAACCCTTTCTCACGAAGATGTCCCTCAGGTTCCGTGTTACTTGATGAAGGAAGGATGTATATTAGAATATTAAGGGATTATGTTTTCATTCAATGTGATATTCATCTGTTTTGTTCTGGTGCCGGGATTGGTTGCATGTAATGTACTATGTGCTGGGGGGGGGGGTGGGATACAGTTAAATGGGAGTTAGGTGGTAGGTTTTCAAACCTTGGTAAATATGTGTACAATCAGCTTTCACATAATAGATGTTCAAAATAGAAAGGCCAATGGATTCAACCTGAAAAAATTCTAATTAAAAGGACTCTTGATTTATGGTAGGCCTATAAGAATAAGTATCAAAAAAATTGTCCGGCCTGCTGGCAGCTGCGTTGGTCAATATTTACGTCAAAGGTTCAATGACCTTTTTTAGGCATAGTCATGGTCATAAACTCCTTAAACAATTTGTCTAAA